>JAVJIF010021547.1:0-63197 GCA_038442645.1 Agave tequilana
CATAAAGCACTTGCAAATGCTTAAGTGAAGAAGCCGATAGACACACGTCTGATGATGTAAAGCTTAATTTGACCTTGGAACTGCAAATCCGTTAATATGTATAACAACATACACTTTGTTGTTCTCTGTCATGTACAGCTGAAATTTTACTTGGATGGATTTGGATGTACAGCTCAATTCAAGAATTATCTTGAGTTGGTTTGATCTTGAAAAAGTAATCAATGATTCTTTTTAGTGACTAGACCTGATAGGAAATCAGAAGTTCACTAAAATCATGAAAGAAGTTGCACTTTAAGTTAAAGTGTCAACAGTCAACTTTCTATAATTTCTCTTTTGGTAACAGGGCAGCATTTCCTATTGTAATTATATATCTCTTGGAAGCAAACCACTAACAACTATTCTTAATTTTTAAAGTCTTATAACATCCAACTGGAGGAGTTTAAAAAATAAAAATTAGACTTCTTATGAGTACTGAGATAGTCAATTCATCCTTAATAACAAAGGTCCTCTCTGAACAATCAAGCAATCTATGTGTGATACAGTCTGTAAGCAAATCACATGACATCCTTATGTAAAGAATAACAATTTCTTTTGAAGATTCAAGCTATATTTAACCTCAGTGGAAACTTTTTTATCCTCAGAGGAAACTTAACTAAGTCCTAGATGCCATTAGGCATGGAAAACTATCTGTACTGGCATGGAAACTTGTCATCATGTTACTGCAAATGACAAACAAAAGTTTCAGAAATGATTGGAGAAGGTTGGAGAGGAAGCAGAATAGGCAGTGTTTCTATAACCGTGTATGTCAAATTTCAATGGAGGAATATCAAGAGAACTTAGGTTTTTGTCATGATGAATGGTAATCAAACGATTTCATGTTACATAATGAAATGAATTAACAAGTAATCCAGTCTCAACAAAAGAAATTTGTCAAAGCTGGCCCTTAAGCGGGATTCTTAATAAAATCCTTTTAGATTGACGGGTTATATAAGCAACGATTTCTGAGCATTACAAAACCATACTTTTTATATGATAATTCTAATTCTAATTCATGTGATTGTATTTCAGAAGCTGAAAATATGGGGTCACATCATCAAAGCAGTGAAATTGTTTCCAAATGCTCAGAGAGAAGCAGCTTGGGGACTTCTTATATAAGCTCAGAGATATCACACAGATGAGTGCACAAAAAGGTACACAGGGGCATGAACATAATAAATACTAGAGAACAGAGAACATAAAGCGGGAAAAGAAACAAGCAGAGAACATTGACCATGTTTTGGCTCCATAAAATGCTAGTTCAGAACTAATTCAACTTACAGGAGTACAAGAGATGTAATATTTCCAATTTCCTTGGGAATAGTTCCATTTATCTTGTTCCACATGACATCCCTTCAAAAGAAGATCACCAGCAGTGCATTAAGATCATTTGCAGATTTCCAGAATAATAACAGAAATCGCTACATTCATCAAAAAATAAACCAAGCACTAATGACAGGGCATAAAATAAAATAATGTTCCTGAATGGTTCTTAGGACTCACAAAATTTTCATGTAATATAGACGACCAAGCTCAGGAGCTAAGCTTCCTGAAAGATTCATCTTTAGCCTGCCTGCAGGAAAAGAATATAAGTACAAACTGGGGATGTTATGGCCATTAGTCATTCAATTTATGTTTCTCAATAAGCAACTGAGAGAGAGCAAACTGCAGATGACCACATGTTTGAAGACATATGTGCAATATTATAACCAGAATATGAGAAATAATTTGTTCCATCGTAGAAAGTATTACAAAGGAAAAAAAAGAAAGACACCTGAATGACTCTCTCTCTCTCTCTCTCTCTCTTCTCTCTCTCTCTCGGTGGGCCACCGCAATGAGTAATCCACACTGTACATCTTCGTCTGCAAATCATAAAATAGATATAGATAGAACGAAGGGATCATGTGATGCATGACTGTGAAGCTTTTTTATCTCTATCTACAAACAATTTATGATGTATAGACTTGGATTAATGGTGTGGATCATCCAATGGCCACCCATATATTGATGTACAGACCAATAATGTCACACATGCGCCTAATTGCTAACATATAATGTGGATCATCCATTGGTGGCCCACATATATGACGTATAGGCCAATAATGTCACACCCACGCGCTAATCACTAACATATAGGCCCTTCTATCACCTGAAAATTCAGTGTGTGCACACCATATCAGCCTAATGGAAATATATAATGCTGATAGATATTGTCGGATATTGTGGTATAAAACATGTTTTCCCCCACCGCTCATAAGCTTAAAGCTTTTTAGGCTAAAGCGGATACTAATGTAATATCCAGGCAGAGCAAGAGATCTTGGTTCTAAATCCGCCACAACATTGGTTTCGTTGTGGGGGTGGGGGTCCAACTGGTCAGAAACTTAGCTTGTGAGCTTTTTTTTTTTTTTGGCTGTTTGGGGGTGGGGTGGGGTTTGGTTGGGGTTTAAAAAGGCAGGCCCATGGTGGAGCAATGGACCTCCATGTGAGGGAAATTTCCAAAATATCAACAGAGATAAATAAAAGTTTAAAAATTATGCAATTGCAAATATTAAAATAGACACCTTTAAGCTAACAAAAAATAACATGCATTTGGCTTGTTTTTATGGACCAGGATGATGTAGCATGCAACACATGATCATAAAACTCTTTCTCAGGTGACTCAATGATAGGAAAAGATCTGAGAACACAGTCAGTTCTAATAATCTGGATCGACTTTCAGTAAAACACATAGTCCTAGTATCATGTTATTTGATTCTTAAATCAATATCCAAATCCTACAAGAGAATATGCATATACATTCTAGAATACAACCAGACCTATAATCAATTGGATTTGATTTCAGTAAGTTCAATGTCACACCAGGGTAGGGTAATCAGGCACTATTTCCACCTAGTAGGACATGAGTGAATGGTAATAAATGGAGCCTCATCCTTAATTGTTTTTTGATCTCTTTGTGACATGTGTCCCAGTGTATAGAAGAATAAGTAAATCACAAAATGTTGTTAACCTATAAATATTCTTTTTCATTTTCACCTTGTTCATTATTGGCCAAAACAGTGAAGCAGCATCAGATTGCAGAGAAATAGAAGTTGGCAGTTAAACAGGAAGAGGAGGATGATGGGACCTAGGCAGAAACCGTTGTAGTATGGCTATACAGACAATTACTTCTTAGTTGTTTAAAAGTTAGCAGTAAAGCAGAAAGAAGGAGAAAGAAGGGACCTAGGGGAGAACAGTTGCAGCATGGCTATACAGACAACTATCCCCCAGTTGCTTAAAAGTAGCAGTTAAACAGGGCGAGGAGGAAGGGAGCCTAGGAGAAAAAACTGTACTGCAGCTATACACACAACTATTACTCATTGCTTAAGAGGGTAATGGAAACGGGTTTTACAGCACGGTAGTGGCATGTCTATATATGCATTGATCCCTCAGGTGCTTTAAAAGGAAATGAAAACTGGATAGCATGGCTATCATCTGTGATAACTTTCTCAAACAGACTAGGTAATAAGAAGTCCAGGAAAGGAAAATGAAGATGAAAATGTGGATATTTTACAGAAGAATTTACCCAGAGGGCAAAGAACAGAGGTAAAGAGATAGAAATCCAAGAGAAAACAAGCTGATGGGTACATCTCAAAGTTAATGAAAACTCAGGCTTCCATGTCCACTTTCTATGGCTGGTAAAGCATATAAACCGTCTGGGTCTAAGACCCACACAGTCCCGCCATTAAACGGGCTATTGAATATATCACAACTTATTGACTGGCCGAACACATCAATTATCAGAAAGTAACAAGAAAATATGGTAAACCTTCAATGTTACAATTTGTTATCGGAAGTTGCCAACACATTCATGCATGTTACAACGCCTAAATTGTGCAAGCCTAATAATGATGAAGCCTACCAAGTGCATTCATGTACATAAGACAAATCCACAAGAACTCACAGAATGATACAGACAAATAAGACAAGTAATGTTTCAAAAGTTCAATCTTACAATTCTTCTATATGCAAGTACCCATCCCCGAAGGTAGAATTATAGCAAATAACTCCTGTCCAATTTGATGTGCATGGATCACCACTGTTCCATGTATTTAGCTTAAACATGGATCAACCAAATTGCTCCAAATAGCCTTCAAGCACTGACTGCATAGCATTTATGAAATATTATCAGCATCATCCAACCAGCCAGATAAATAACTAGGAGCATATGTCAATTAATTTCTATGGATAAAAATGTCAATATTAACCAAATTTTCAATAACTACCATGAACAAGGTGAATTAGACATGAATTCATAACCATCAAGCTAGTTCCAAGGAGCCACAAAGTAGAACCAAACAACCAGGACAATGAAAATGCCTTCGAGAGAGAATGGGTGGGAACAAAAGAACACAGAACAGTACAGAACAGCCAAGCAGAGCAGTGTAGAACAATAAAGAACAGCCCAAGCAGATAAAAACCAAAAAAAATGGATGAAAATTAAAAGAAGGCAAATCGAAATAAAGAAAGATGAGAAAAAGATGAAAACAGAAAAATCGATTGGTCATGGAGCCACCCTAATTGAGGACTTCAGGACCACCAAGGTCTTTTCACACTTCAGTAATCTATAGCCAGAAAAGCACCGCATGCCAAAGCACAAGTAGAACAGGTAAAAACCCTCAACAATGAGGCTGGTTTGATCCTTCAGTCTAACAGGCAGATCATCAAAACATTCCACCAACTCGAGGAGGTGCTATGTCACACCCCAAGTAAAAGTGAATAGTCCCATATGGGATATACATTGAGAAAGTCATTGGTATGTAATAACTTAACTCAAAAATTAATCTTAGCTAGCATTTTTTTTAGAGAGGAACCATGGAAAAACTTATAGTGAAGTGTGCTTGGGTGAGAGAAATCTTAGGATGGGCAACCCTCTCGAAGCAGATCTAACTCAGGTTGAAAGTGTGTAGAATTGTCACATGGAGTGTCACGCCACAAGGAATGTAGTGAGGAAAACCTCTAGAATCCACAAAATAACTCTAGATCCCACATCGCCCAGTGAAATGTTAGAATAGCGAGGATGCCATGCCATAAACTAGGGATAATGTCACACCCCAAGTAAACATGAATAGGCCTGCATGGGTTATATAATGGGAGAGCTAGCATATAATAGTTTTCATGGACTCAAGAATTAATCATAGGTAGCATTGTTTGAAGGAAGAACTATGGAAAAACTCTTAGGTGAGAGCAACCCCTCAAGTTCTCTTGGTGTGTTACATACTAATTCAAGATTTACCATGCAAGTCCAAGAAACGAGTTGAGATTCCAATAGCATGATATTTGGGGAGAAAGTGTGGCAATTCAAAGGAAAATGAGAAGCTTATTCGTTAGAAGTTAAAATGTAAGCCCAGTGAGTAGGAGAGAAATTGGTAATGTGTTTTTCTTTGTTTTTTGTTTGAATTTCTTTGACTCTTCGTCTTTAGTTACCCCTAAGAGTTTCATATAATTCCCTAATCAAAGCCATAATCCTTCCCCTTCTATGTTCTCTCTTAATCTATGAGAATTGCATGAACTTAAATTGCATGACCAGCAAGGTAAGTTCCCTACCTGCCAATTAGCCTTGCGAATCTTAGGCAAACCCCTCTTACTCATAATTTCCTAAGCTAGAAATTTGGTAACAATTAAGAGAGCTAAGAGGGTTGACGTCGAGCTGATAGTCAGTCATAATTATTTCAAAACTTCACAAGGCCTTGTGCTCCATAACTAATCCTATTTTAATGGGAAAATGAGTAGATTATGATGATTGTTCAGTGTTCAGTCTTCTTGATGTTAGCTCATAAGTCATAGCTCATCAGCTTAAGCTTTGGAAAAGTAGTTTTCAACACGGTATCAAAGAGAACCAAGTTACAGAAGGTGTTTAGTTCAAAACTCATAATTCACCATTTGAAATAAGTTCACTTGTCGCCATTTATTATTCCTTTCCAAGGTCACCTTTATGTTGGAGGCATGTCCACTTGGCTCTAAGTCCAAGATGATGTGGAGATTAAGTCTTAAATTTGTTTGATTTATGTTCTTATTTTAATAAAGTAGTTTCTGACATGGTAATAGAACATCAGATTTCTTGAGGTTGAGGTTCAAGTTCAAACCTCATAATTGACTACTTAAAAAAATGTTCATATACCACATATATTCTGCCTTTCTAACCAAGTCATGTTTCAGTTGGATGCCTATCAATGTGGCCTATAGGATGGTGGAAGCTTTGGATGAAGGAAAGGATTGAAGGGGAGAACGAAAACCCTTAACTAGGGAATCTAGAGGGAAAATAAACCTTAACCAGGGATGAAGGATCACAAATCAATAATTCAATAATCAATTATAAGCCAAAGCTGAATCAAAGTATAAGCATACTACATTTATAGTCTAACACAGTCCTTATTCAACTAAAATTCCAAATAACTTGAATTCTAAATAAAGGTAATAATAAAATTCTAAAGTAACTAAAACTCTAGACCATGATAAATTCTAACTAAAGAACAAAACCCAAATTTTAAAAAAAAAATAAACCCTAATAAATCCTTATCATAAGCAAACTCATAATCCTTCTAATTTTCAAATCCTAATCAAACTCCTAAATAAGGATAACTTTTAATCCCAAAGCAATATAAGTATTGATAACTAAAAGGGCGACATCTTTATGATATTGAGATGAATTGCAAACACAATTACATAAGGTCATGAGCAATTCTCTCTTTATATAGAATCATACAAGACCAAATCCTACTCAAACTACGACTCATAATACAGGAACTCTAGACTACAAATACTATTAGGAATCTAATAAACCCAATGGTATATGGCTTGGAAGGACTTAATCGAGAATATATCAGGTCATTAGACTTCATATTCTGAGAAGTCACAATTTTGAAATTCTCTGCAGTCTGTTATGTGTTGACCACAATTCAAGAGGGCTCTAGAGGTCATCAACTCTCCCCCTCTTGAAAGGAAAAGCTGCCTGCCAGATGAAGGGTCAATAAATTGGCCATTTCATTAACAATCATCTTTATCATCGGAATCAACTACCAGTGGCAGTGGTGACTTGCTTGGAGCAAGAGTAAGGTAATTGCCAGAATAGAACGTAAGGTAATTGCAAGCAGCACATTATTAGGAACGATTGTTGTAATCTTATATATCTCTTTCTCTTGGGTTCATGCTCAACAAGAATAGCCAAATCAATAGAAGTTGAACTAGTGGTGGCTCCTCGATTAATTGTGCAACATGCGTTAAACACTAAGAGACTCTTTGAAACTAGCTTTGAGATTGTTGAAGGGCTCCTTGATATCTTCGAGTCCATCTTTGCCTTGATCGAGACCCTTTCTAAATGCATTGACGAGCATTTAATATCAGGAGCAGTCTTTTCAACTCTTCAGGGAAATAGGCATGATCAGAAAACACCAACTTTATGGCTAGATCTGATCTTGAAATCTGAAATATGTTGCTTCAAATCTGAACTTTATCTGAACTAGATATCTGATGCTATAATAGATGGCTAATTTTTTAATCAACCGAAAGAACAATTGTGGGTACTATAGAAGTGCTACAATAACAAACAAGTTTATTTGGAAAGAAGAAATTAGGAAACGAAGAAAAAAAATCAGCAAAGGTGATGAATGTTGGCGAGATGTGGATCGCTCTTCAGAAAGGCAGGTAGTACTGTCAGGTAAGAAAGAAAGAATACTGGGGTTAGTGAGGTTGTAATCCCCTCAGGAACCTACCGGTACTCATCTGGTACCAAATTAAAAGCAAAAGATTTGGAAGTGAAAGAAAGATTAGAGGGAGGAGAATGGAAGCCCTTAACCAGTAAATTGGGAGAAACAGCCCCTTAACCAGGGATGATTGGGGAAATAACCCTTAACCAAGTCCGAGGAAAACAAATCTCAATAACCAAAACAATTTTATTCATCCAAATAGTCTGACTTCCGAGTACAAAGAACTCATATTTATAGATTAAGCATGAAGTCCTCTTTCAACTAAAATTTATAAACTTGAACCCTAAGTAAAGGTGCGATAAAATCTTAAAGCAACTAAAATTATAAACCATAACAAATTGTTAAGTCATTAGTATTTGGGTTATTGGGTGATTACCCATATTTACCCATAGACCTTCCTTATCTTCTATATATATCTTGTAACTCTCTTTTATCTAATATACAATTTTCTTTTAAGGTTTTCTATTTCTCTACATGGTATCAGAGCAAGGTTAACCCTAACCTAACCCTAAAATCTACCACCTTCTTCTCAAAATTTCCCTTCTCAGCAGTCTAGAGGAGAAAATTAGTGGAAGTATCATGTTCCTGCCTACTGCTAAGGACATATGGGATACATTGAAGGTGATGTATGGCAATGAGAAATCTCTCGAGGGAATTTGAGATCTATGAGCACCTGTTTGAGCTCAAACAGGGAGATAAATGTGTGCCTAAGTTCTATAGAGAACTCAAAGGTCTGATTGATGAGTTAGAGATGCATCAGTCGTCTGTTACTGATGCGGCGACACTGAGGGGTATCGTCAGGATCTCGCAGTGTCAAAGTTTCTATCTGGCTTGAGTCCTACACTACGATCCCAGGTGCGGGGTCAGATTCTGAGAGGAGATAGTATTCTCACGTTGATTGCCACCTTCTCGAGAGTTATGCGAGTATCTACTGGAGCTGATGTTTCCTCTGCACCTTCCATTGAGCAGTCTACCATGGTTTCTGGACGTGGCTGTGGTCGTAGTCATGGCCGCGATTTTGGAGGACGAGGACGTGAATTTGTTGGAGGTGGACGTGGCTCGTATGGAGGCAGACAGAGTGCCTCTGAGAAAGGATCCCAACAATGCAGGCACTGTGAACGCGGTAATCACATCTCCGAGAAGTGTTGGTAGAAAGTTGGTCGACCTGAGTGGGCACAGCTTTCTGAGTGTGACTCCTCTGCTCCGTGTAGCACTCAGGACTATTTGTCCACTTCCTCCACTCTTCCTGGATCTTTCACAGTTGTATTGATACAGGAGGAGTATGATCGACTTTGACCGCTAGAGTTCTCTCATAACTATCTTTCAGCAACTCATGCATCTGCTTCAGGTATGCACGCCTATACTGTCTCTCCTCAAAAACCCTAAATATTAGACTCTAAAGCCTCATCCCACATGACAGGTATTAAGAAAAGTTTGTTTCCTTAAATATGTTCACTGCCCACCTGATGTAAAACAGGATCGCAATCACCTTCGAATACAAATAAAAAAGAAAACTAAGGTTTTACAAGAAATAAAATGAAAAGAGAGACTAGGGTTGGAGAAATAACCAGATAACTTTGGGCTTCGCACCCCTTACGCGGGCTTCACACCCCTTGCACCACGGACTTCACACCCAATCTCAAGAACCCAAGAGCTCTGAAATTTTAACTGGAAAGTTTTTATTTAATCATTGTCTACTTATTCATTGAGTTGAGCCTCTTTATATAGGCTCTTACAAAGTGAACTTCTCGGATATAACCGATGTGGTACTAAAAGAAAGATAAACAAAACACATCTCAAAATAAACTAGACATAAAAAGGTAACTGATAACTGGCGTGATGTCCTCATCAATTCCCCCGGGGTGGGAGAAACCCGACCCTGACGAGTGAGGACTTTCCTCACGAAGCATATCAATCGGGCCAAGGTGGTGGTCGTGGCAGCATCACTGGTACGCCGTGTTGATACCATGGTGACGGAGGTGGAACTGGTCTCCGTGACGGGTTGCTTGTGAAAGACGGCAGCTCGATCAAGACATAGAGAGTAGACCAAGGCGCATCATCCCTGCTAAAGACGGAACTAATACCAGGATCCCATGGGCTATCCAACTCGCAAGCAATGGAAGCAATCCTCTTCAGAACCATATCGAAATCTTTAGGCCAAGCGTGCAACTTCCTCACAGCCTCAGAGCGACTCATAACCATCACCGTATTATCAACATAAATTCCTGCAAAGTACTATATGGGTACGTAGCAAATTTGTGGGTATCATTGTAAATTGTTATCTGTCTAGTGATATCATCAATATATGCAACAGGAAAATGCAATGTAGTAGTCGCAACTATCTCATTCACGTCATCACTGGCACTATTAGACATGTGAATTTCATCAATAACCAGTGTGTCGGCACCAACTGTTGTGTCTATACTAACAGTCTTGGGAGGAACATGGACTTCCTCAATAACCTTCGAGTTCAACTTCATCACTAGACACAATTCTAACATGTTGACTCTCTGAAGGACACTGATAATCATAATGTCTATATCCCTCACATTTATAACACTTAACCTTAGCATTGACTAGCGTTTTGAAAGTCAAGTCCAACCTTAATGCAACATCAAAGGCCTCTTCAACAGTGTCTAAGTCATAGGGGCCGGTAATCATAGCATGTTTATATTAGGTTGTAAACCCCAAACAAACCTAGTTACAGTCTCAGAATGGTGCTCTCCCACTTCACTACGATGAGTTAAGTCCTTAAATATGGCAATGTAATCATGAACGACATATGACTCTGATGGAGGTTGTGTAGCTGATCTACGTAGGGGTCCCTATAATGCTGACTAGTCATAATGGCTTAAGCAAACAAGCAGATGCACTGAAGAACCCTAGAGTCAGGTAAACTAAACGTATGCACTAAACGAACAAAAATACCTTAAAGTTTAAGTTCTAAATGTAAAGAAAATGCATTCCTAAAATGATGAAAAGCGATAAATGTTGATGCAACCACTAGATCGAAGCAAATAGCATTTCAACCAACAAATTATAGCAATTCATATAGTAGTTGCAAGTAATCTAACAGTTAACGATTCAGGTCAAGTTATGATATCACCTGAGGGGAGTCGTTCACGCCTAACGCAAAAATTCTCTAAGATTCTTCGGAGAAATCCTCACACTGAAGAGCTGAAATCGCCCACAAGACTCCTGGACAGCGGTGATAAGAAGTGGAAGATGGCTACCTCGAGAATGGCGCAAATCGGGCGCTAATCAGGACAGAAACAAGCTTTGGGCTGTGGTGCGCTGATCTGCTGAGTTGAATCGGGCAGACGACCGAAACTTGAATCCGAATATGAAGGATGTAGATATGTAGTGTTGCTCTCTACGAATCTGCTGCTTCGAAAACGGCTCAAATCGGGCTTGAAACGAGCTCAGAATGGACGAGTTTTGGAGTTTGGGGGGAGGTAGAATGGTTACTGTTCACACGAACAGTAATCGGGGATTACTGTTCACTGTGAACAGTAATCGGGGTGATTACTGTTCACGTGAACAGTAATCGGATTTTTTTTCCTCTGTTTTTTTTTCTTCTTTTTTTTCCTCTCTGTTTTCTGCTTTTTCCCTCTCTAGTTTCTGTTTTTTTTCCTGTTTTCTTTTTTTTTCTGTTTTCTTTTTTTGTTTTCTTTTTCTGTTTTTTCTGTTTTCTTCTTCTTGTTTTTTTTAGCAAAGTAGATCTAAATCTAGATTTAGATCTAGATCTAACAATAATCGATTTTTTTTTTTTGCAAAGTAGATCTAGATCTAGAGATCCAGATCTAGATTTAGGATTTGGGGAGCGAAGAAATTCGAAAGGGATTGGGACCAAAGCTCTGATACCAAATTGATGTAATACAGGATCGCAATCACCTTCGAATACAAATAAAAAAGAAAACTAGGGTTTTATAAGAAATAAAATGAAAAGAGAGACTAGGGTTGGAGAAATAACCAGATAACTTTGGGCTTCGCACCCCTTACGCGGGCTTTACACCCCTTGCACCACGGACTTCACACCCAATCTCAAGAACCCAAGAGCTCTGAAATTTTAACTGGAAAAGTTTTTATTTAATCATTGTCTACTTATTCATTGAGTTGAGCCTCTTTATATAGGCTCTTACAAAGTGAACTTCTCAGATATAACAGATGTGGTACTAAAAGAAAGATAAACAAAACACATCTCAAAATAATCTAAGGCATAAAAAGGTAACTGACAACTGGCGTGATGTCCTCATCACCACCCCTCGGTTAAAATTGCTGATAGTACACATTCACCTGTACTAGGCAATGGGATAGTTTAGGCTAATCCATCTTTGACCCTTACTGATGTCCTTTATGTTCCACGATTTCATATTAGTCTCTTGTCTATCAATCAACTTACTAAACAAAATAACTATAAAAATAATGTTTTTCCCTTCTCATTGCGTGTTTTAGGACCTGTCGACTAGAAAGAGGATTGGTTCGGGGCATGAGCGAGGAGGCATATACTATTTGGACGATCGAGTGACCCTTACGGGCTTGGTTGCAAGCGATTTTACTGTGGCACTGGCGCTTGGGTCATCCTTCATTACAAAAGTTCAGTCTGTTATTCCTATTAAGTTATCTATCTCTTCTTTAGGTTGTAAGTCTTATGAGTTAGGTAAGCATCATCGTGCTACTTTTCAGAGTCGAGTCAATAGTCATAATAGTTCTGTTTTTGAGTTGGTCCATTCTGATGTTTAGGGTCCTAGTCGAATACCCTCTATTAAGGGTTTTAAATATTTTCTATTCTTTGTTAATGACTTCTCTCGCATGACTTGGTTGTATCTCCTAAAAGAGAAGTCAAAAGTGTCCAGTGTAATTGAGTCTTTCTTTAATGAAATAAAAAATCAATTTTCTACTTTTATTAGTGTGCTTCGTACTGACAATGCCCTGGAGTATGTAAAAAAAAGATGTATCTAATTTTTTTTCAAAAATGGAATTATTCATCAGACCTCTTGTTCTCATACATCCAAACAAAATGGAGTTGCTGAAAGAAAACAAAGACATATTCTAGATGTTGCTATAACCTTAATGATCCATATGAGTGTTCCAAAATATTTATGGTTTGATGCTGTATTGAGTGCTTGTTATCTAATTAGTAGGATATCTTCTTCTATTCTCAATAAAAGATCTTTATTTTCTTGTCTCTATGCTAACAAAAATCTCTTCTCCATGACTCCCCGTGTTTTTGAATGCACTTATTTGTTTAGGACTTGTCTCCTGGGCTAGATAATTTATCTCCTATATCTATAAAGTGTGTTTTCGTTGGGTATTCTAAAACACAAAAAGGATACCGGTACTATAATCTCTCTACAGTATTTGGTGTCTGTTGATATTACATTCTTCGAGTCTGTTCTATATTTCTCTACAAAGGTTCCTATCACCATAGCTGAGACTGTTCTTTCTTCACTGTCTGTGTCATTGCCTACACCTGCTGATACAGATCTTTGCCAGTGCCGCCAGCAGAACCTACAGATCCACCTGCATCAAAGCCAGTTCAGAATTTCAGATACGTCTACACTCATCGCTCAAAGGTTCCTGCCTCCAAACCAGTTCTGGCTAACTCCTCTCCGGTTGACGGTCCTCCTTCTCCACCATCAACTTCTCCCTCTGATCTTGATATTCCTATTGCCCTTCGAAAAGGTAAGCGATCTTGCACTGATCACTCTATTTCTAATGATCACCTAAATCTCACTTTTCGACAGTTTGCTCTCTCTTTGTCTTCTGAGTCTATACCCAAGTCTTATAGAGAGGCTTTATTGGTACCTGCCTGGAAACAGGTAATGGATGAAGAGATGGAAGCTCTTGCTTCTAGAGAAACTTGGGAGTTGATTTTCGCACCAACAGATGCGGTGGTTGTTGGTTGTCTTTGGGTATTTACTCTAAAGTACCGCCCAGATAATTCTGTGGATAGATATAAGGTTAGGCTCGTGGCCAAAGGTTATACTCAAACATATGACATCGACTATTTTGAGACGTTCTTGCCAGTTGTCAGGATGAACTCTATCACGGTTCTGTTCTTTATTGTTGTTAACTTGTCATGGCCATTGTTCCAGTTGGATGTCAAGAATGCCTTCTTATATGGGAATCCTCAGGAGGAAGTGTATATGGAGCAACCTCCAGGTTATGTTGCTCAGGGGGAGACTAAAGTTTGTCGTCTAAAGAAGGTTATATATGGACTCAAGTAGAGTCCAAGAGCGTGGTTTGAAAAGTTCAGTCTTACCATTTCTGGTATTGGCTTTCGCCGATATTATTCAGATCACTCTGTCTTCGTTCGACGCACAAGATCTGACATTGTAGTTCTGATTGTTTATGTTGATGACATTTTTGCTCACTGAGAGTGACTCAGCTGGGATAGTAAAACTAAGATGTATCTCAAGCGTCATTTTGTGATCAAGGATAAGGGACATCCAAAATACTTTCTGAGAATTGAAGTTGCACATCAAAAACACAGTGAACTTCTTTCTCAGTGAAAGTATAATCTGGATCTTCTGGAGGAAACAGAATTTTTGGGATGCAAGCCTGCTAATACACCAATGGAAGTCGATGTGGATTTATGATTTGATGACAGTCATACACTTGATGATACAAGAAGATAGGAGATTGATTGGGAAACTGATCTATCTTACGGTGACTAGGCCAGATATAACTTTTGTTGTAGGAGTTCTGAGTAGATTCATGCATACCCATTGGTTAGCGGCAATGAGGGTTCTAGTTTACATCAAGAGTTGTCGAGGAAAAGGGTTGGTGTATAGAAAACACGGACATGTACACATTTCTGGATACTCTGATTCAGGGATGTTGATGATCGAGGGGATAGGAAGCCTATTACTGGCTATTGCATCTTTGTTGGAGGGAATCTGGTGACTTGGAGGAGTAAGAAACAAGATGTGTCTTGCTCAAATGCTGAAGCTGAGTATAGAGTTATGGCTTATACGGCATGCGAGATGGTGTAGTTAAAAAATTTACTGAAGGAGCTTGATTTCAGACAGCCTGGATCCATGTCTATTCATTGTGATAATCAGTCTATCATCTATATTACCCAGAACCCAATGTTTCATAAAAAGACCAAACACATTAATGTCGACTGTCACTTTGTCAGAGATGCTTGGACCAAGAAGGTGGTTATGTTCCAGCTCACACAGTCTTCGGAGCAGTTAGCTGATTTACTTACCAAAACTGTCTTACCTCAGGTGTTTTCTAATCTTTGTAACAAGTTGGGCATGTTAGATGTCTATGATCCAGCTTGAGAAAGAGTGTTAAGTCATTAGTATTTGGGGTATTGGGTTATTGGGTGATTACCCACATTTACCCATATACCCTCCTTATTTATATATCTTGTAACTCCTTTTTATCTAATATACAATCTTCTTTTAGGGTTTTCTATTTCTCTACACAAATTAATTACAAATTCTAAACCATCTCAAACTTTAATAAATCCTTTCCCTAATCAAGCACCTAAACTATTCAAATTCCAGATATATCAGTCTTATCCAAACTCAAGCAATTTTAGATAATCTGAGGAGACCCGTGAATCTTCAATGGATCTTTTTCTGCAATTTATTCTGCATCGCCCACGTGAGACAGTGTCGAGTTTGCACATTTTATATTATTAGCCCACAACAAATCAGTTCAAGCTTTTGATGAAGTGGTTTCCAGCAACGACGATGATATAGGGTAGGGTTTATTGTTTCGAGAGGGTAACGAACTTCGATGTTCCCACTATAAAAAGTGAATTATGGGCTGGCTATGACATTGGACTATCTACTATGTTATTCATGATTAAAACATATAGGAATTTTAAAAAAAAAATCATGTTGGGTTGAGATTTGAGAACTTCTAACCCATGGGTACCTAACTGGTGTCAACATAGTGAGTCACAAGTGCTTCTTCAGATTCATAGGTAAACAATGGATGCACCAAATGATACATTATTCAGTGCATAGATTACAGTTATATACCCCTTGCATCAACTGATGAAAGGAACTGAGTTGAATTTGTAATCCCTCTCTCTTGGTCCCCAAAAAAAAACTCACCATGACCCACGATAGGGGTACTTACTACTCAAAGTTTTAGGCCCTTTTAATATTGGATTAGGATTTGTTTTAGGCCTTTTCCAAACATACCCCCATGGCTTGGCCCTTTTTGAGTCCAATTCTAAGACCAAGAGGTTACATTTTCCACTATAAAAGAAAAGGAGTGACTTTCAAATGCGTGAGAAAGGATTTGAACCTTTGGTCTAGTTTAAAAGATATTCCTTCTCTACACCAATCTCTACACCTATGGTTGGACATTTAAGACCCTAATGCCTGTTACACAGGAGTAGAGCTTAGTACAAGCCAAGTATGCTGAAATTTAAGGCCATAAAAAATTTGAAGTCGTGGTGTGGTCTAGTGTAGGAGCTAACCAACCTAGTGTAGGCCCTTGTTCACAGGGTTCGAAACTCGGCCGTTCCGGTTTCGACTCGGCCGAGTCGGAACCGGAACAGCCTCCCCCGTTCTAAAAACGGTCCGTGAGTCGCATGTTTTCGCCATTTTCAGTCGTAGCCAAGTCAACTCCGAGTTCTCCCCGAGTCGAAGGTGCAAAAAAAAAGCAACAGCTTACCTCGTCACCGCTTGCCCGCCCGCCTCTAGACCACTGCCGCCGCCCACCTCCAGGCCGTCACCTCAAGCCAGATCTCTCTCTGATCTCTCTCCCTTCGATCTCTCTCTCTCTCCCCCTCCGCTCTCTGAGAGAGACCGGAGGGGAATGGGAGAGAGAGATCAGAGACCGGAGGCGGAGGGAGAGGGTGAGAGATCATAGGGGGAGAGAAGGCGAGAGATCAGAGATCGGAGGAGGGAGGGAGGGAGAGATCAGAAGGGGAGAGAGATAAACAAAGAATAAACATCAAAACATGTGTCTAATAGATTATTTAGCATGTCAAATACAATGACTTAGCAACATTCATGTATTAATATCCACATCAAAAATCAATGTGCTTGAGATTGAAATGGTTATTGTCGCTGTTACATAGAGGTGGTAAACGAGTTTCGACCTGACGGCTCAAACCCGAACCCTACTCAAATTTTCGGGTATGAGTAAGGGTTTGTCAGGTTCACGTCGAGTTTCGGGTAACACGAATAGACCCAATAATAATTAATACGCTTCCCCAATCTAGTCCCCCCCGGCGGCCCTAGCCCACAAACCCTCCCCACCCCACCCCCCCGCCTCCTGATCTCTCTCCCTCTGACGTAACTATTATCTTATTTCTTTGTACTACGTTGTTACCCATACCCAACCTGAACCAACCCGGATTGTCCGCCTCGGGTTCGAGTAACTTCTGGGTTGGGTATGGGTAATGGTAACCTGACGCAAATGTTGTTAAGGTAGAGTTCAGGCATGGCTCTAATCAGGTCGGGTCAAATTTGACCCAACCCGACTCGATTGCCATCCCTGCTGTTAGGTTGCAACAATTACCACATTCACAATTTTAGCATCTATTGTAAGATTTACTAACCAGTCTTTATACGTCAACCACAATTCTCATTGCTCCATTCTTCAAAATTTTGATGTTTGTAATATTTCTGTGTATATTCTTGAAATGTACTTGCTGCTAGTTCCTAGGATAGGCTCGAAAAGCTTGACACTCAGCTCAAGTTTATTGATAGCTCAATCAGACTCATCTAATAATCTAATCAAATTGAGATTGAACAAAATTCCAAGCTTGCTTAAATAACTGAATGAACACGAACAGCCCAAAGCTCGGGTCGTTCTGCTCATTTAGCAACCCTACGGCAGGGGATTACTATAATTTACCTTGTTTACTTGTATATCCTAGTAACAAAATAATATGCAGCGCAAAAATTTAAAAACATTAAACTGATTTAGTTTACTATATAATTTAATCACTAACAGTCGAAGTAAAATATCTAGTTTTCCATGCATAATTTCCCATCTGCTCCAATCAAGAGTCACCAATCCATTCAAGATATCACCTAGTAAACTGATACAACTTCGATATACATGTTCATAGGGTGAAATGTCATTATTACAAGTCTATTCTATAGATTTTTTTTCTTTTCACTTTCTTGTCATGCAAATAATAATATGCAAGTTTATTGTTACGCCCCGAGCATATTTTCTTCCCACAGTTCCTCCCTCAAAAATGCAAGCTAAATTAATTTCTCAGTTCATGAGAACTACTATATAATAGAGACTTTTCCATCATATATCCAATGTAGGGCTATTCATTCTAACTTAGGGTATTACATTTATGAGCAACATTTTTGTCAATTGCGTATGTAATATCCCTCTTCAATAATACTTGATTTAATATTAAATAATAATCTCAATAATAAATACCAAATAATAATAATTAATAATGAATATAAATGATAATACTAATGCTTAATAACAATTATATATTAATAACAATTATAATCATAACGATTAATAACAATTGTCTGTTAATAACAATTATAATAATTAATAATGATAATAATAATAATTAAGTACAAATAATAATAATAATAATTAAGTACAAATAATAGTTAACATCTCAATAGAAAATATGTATACAATAACAATAATAATTTATAAATCAAACTAATAAATAATAATAAAAGAAAATAATAAAAATAATAAAAATAAATATTGAAGCACAAACCCCAATCCCATATTCCCTTTTTTTCTTCTCATTTTCTCTTTCGGCCCGAGGCCCAAGCCCAGGCGCCACTTCTCTTTTATTTTCTCTTTATTCTAAGCCCAAGGCAAAGCCCACTAATCCTTATGCCTTAAAAAAAATAAAAATGGAGAACAAAATTGGATGGATCGAACCCGGGTCCTTAGCGCCGCATCAAAGAGCCTTAACCATTGTGTTGCATTGACGTGCGTACGAATGAACAGAGAAATTTATTTACACACAGCAACTGAAATCTTTCATCTTCCACCCAAAAACAACAGTTCTCTAATTGATTGCATGATTTATCCAGCTAATTAAAACATCAAATAAATTGCTCAAATTTGACTCTTGGGCTTCCCCTGTGTCCCAATTATGCCCAGAATTTATGTGGGAATGTTTAATGTTTAATGTTTAAATTGTGGGTCGTTCCACCATTGCAAGAAACGAAACAAATCCTTTTTTCAATCTTCTCACTCTCTCTCTCTTCCCAAATTCACCCGAGGCGAGACCACTATCGTGTTGGACATGAGGAGGCGAATTTCAGACTGAGAAGAAGCAATTCAGGTGAGTGAATTTTAATTTTCACAGTTTTAATTTCAGCTAAGCATTTCATTGAACAGTTAATCACATTAACTTATTTCACAAAATTTCATCACAAAATCTTAACCCAAAAATCTAATAAAAATAATGAAAAACACTTCCATGTATCAAGTAATTAATGTGATTTTTTGAGAATTTTTAGAATTTATTTTACAGTAAAAATCACCCAAAACAAAGTTTGCTGCTCTTAGCCACTGTCTGGCCGAGAGGAGCTCTCGGCCAGCATGCTGATGGCTGAGGCACTCGGCCAACGAGCTCCTGGTCGAGGCTAGCTCTCGGACAGAGCTTTGTCAGGCCAGCGGGTCTGTGCAGAGCACAGACCCAACCCGCTAGCCTCACCCTGTGCAGACCCAATTGATCTCGGGTCTATGCAGAACAGCAAACCCGACCTGAACCCTTTAAGTTAAATAAAATTAAATTCAAATTAAAATGAGAAAAGTTACTGTAGCAACCTATAGCAAACCAGTACCACAATAACCAATAACGTAGCAAACTCGTTAGCAAATCCATACCCGCTAAGAGATCAGGCCCACACTATAGCAGGATCCAGACCCGTTACTGTAGCAAGTCTAGACCCGTTAAAAATTTAAATGATTTTAGGCTTATTTAAATTCAGAAAAAATTGGAAATTAAGCCAGAAATTTCTAGAAAAAATTGTATAAAATTACAAACTGAAATTTTAACCCTGTAAAATTATTTTAGCAGCCAAATTACTTAAAATAACCTAAATTAAATATTCCTTATAACCATAATCTAAATTGAATTAAATTGATTGTAGATTTCCGAATTTACTAAATAATTCGATACCTGGGATCTGTGGCAAACTCAAGGGAGTGTTTATAACTCTCTTTAAATGTATTATGTTTTATTGTGGTAATTGAAATTTTTGTAGTTTATTTGTTTAAATAATTAAACTTTCAATTGCTTATTTAGTTCTCTAGTCTTACGAAAGCAAATTTTCATTATTTAAATTTTATGCCAATGATTAAATATTTGGCTCTGAAATTACTCAGTTGTGCCTGCATAAATCTGTAAGAATATATTTGTAGTAAATAATTATTAATTTCTTAAAATTGAATTTTTGAATTATTAATTGTTTGTTTTTAGAAAAATAATTAAAATAGCCATAAATAGTGAATTTTCAGAAAAATCAGATTATTAATGTTGACCATTATGTTGATTTTTCTTGAAAATTTGACCAATTATACATGACCACTATATGATAACGAAACAATTAGTGTTCCCGAATTACTGGGAAAAAAAACTTATGTTGTCTCGTATACATATTATAAACATTGTTATCGATTAGAATCAGTAATTTAAGTGACATTGATACTAGACAACTTACACCGGGGTGGAAAAATTGATACGTGAGATAGGGTGTTTATTTTGAGTGGACCTAAGATACAAGTTGTGCAATCGACAGAGGGCTCCATCACGGGGTTCCCGGGGATGACTGGCATCCTGTCATGTTTATACTGTTTATATACTGAGTACCTAGAAGTACGTCCTGATTCAGCGTCAGGGGCTTGGGCTGTGATTTTGAGTATGCACGGAACTCACATTAAACACAAACAATGTCTCCGCTGGTAAATTTCAAATAACACATTAATAACAGATCACCTCTCTACTAATCAATTTCAAATAACAATACTTAAATAACAAATATACATTGATAAACTCCTGACACCTGATACTAGTACAAATTGACTACATTACTAAGTTATGTGCTTTATGGTATTATACTTGTAATATAATTACAAAGCACTGATTATTATTATATTACACTACTATGACTTATCTCATTTTACCACTCATTAGGTGGCTTATTGACTACCCTGAGTTTGCTTGTTCAGATCTAGGCTCAGAGACTCCGCAGGATCATGAGTCCTTTGAACACATTGCAGAGCTCTAGTAGTGGACACGCTTTCATTTCCAGCTAGTGAGGATATTTTGTTTTCTTTTCTTTTTTCTTTTTTCTTTTTTATGTAATAAATCACGACTTGTGATATTATTGTACTTGTGTAATAAAGCTGAAAAATTTTATGTTATATTGTGTTTAATTCTTTGTACCGAGGCTTAGCGTATTTTGAGAAAAAAAATATCTTCAACTCTCGTCGCGTACCCGCATTAGTGTTGTTTGGTTAGCGGGGTGTAACAGCCTGTTATGCTGAAAGAATGAAGAGATTTGTAAAATAATTAAATGATCTGACTATAGGTTACAGGTCTCAGTAAGTTACAAAATAAGAAAATATTATTACAAAAAGTAAATGATTGTCTAAAACAACATGTGAAAACAATTAGTTGTACAATATGCCTTTAGACAATAAAGTCGAGTCCCTCTTAATAAGTTTGTAAACAATGCCAATTCATGAGAGTTCCAAACTAAAATTAATGTAAGCCCGAAGAGTATAAAATTTCACCATGAATCAGATAAAACCATGGCCTCCATAGATAACCTCTAGGAAACAAACTTTTCACAAGTTTTTATTTATAATTGACGATAGGATAAGAGGATGAGATCTCCCAGCATCCAATCTCCAACATACACTAATTCCATAATGTTGTAGTCCAACATGTAGATAATAAGCTCTAACATGTATTTAATCTGCTAGAATCAGATGATAAAGGTAGTATAAGATAAAGCATCTAGTATTCAATGAATTTACCTTCAGATGGGTCTGTCATCTGTGCTCGGGCAGGTTGCAAACAGAAGCAAGATGACCAGGCCAGAATGGCCCCAAACAATGCAAGTTTAGCTCCAGACATTATTAGCATTTATATCAAAAACAACTGCCAATATCTGCAAACACTGGTTCCCTGGAGATAAGAATACATTTCCTGCTCAAATAAAACAATGAATTTACTAACAACGTCAGAGAAGTTTTGATTACTTACTGTTTTAAATTACTATATAATGAAAAAAGAAATTTGAGAAAGGTATTTTCAGATTAAAAAAACAAGTTTTATTACTTTAAGATTCAAGCATGTACAAAAGAAAAACTTAACAGCATTCCAAAAATGCTTTCATCATGAAATGTTTTTCACTCTCTCTTATACCACAAGGATAAAGTATGTCACTATTTAAATTCCAGTTTATCTTTTCTGCGCTAAAGCCATAGAGCACAAGCAGTAGTGCATACCATTTTCATTCACATAACAAGTTGAAACGAAGCATGGAGCATATTTGACTAAGACAAGAATGACAAGGGCATCAAAACCACTAGGATAAAGTATCAGAGCAAAAATGCCACTTTTGAGGACATATATGGGAAATGATAAGTTGAAGCAGAAATGGGGAGCAAGCTAATAAAGATGTTACAAAGAGCATAGAAGGTTTTCACACCAAATATAAGGAAAATTTTGTACAGAACATAAACCAAGCAATTTGTTACATGCCTGTCAGAAAGTATATATGACAATAAATAAAGTTGCTGGAGCATTAAATATTGCCAAAGACTTGATGAAGGTAGGAACCAAGTGTATAAATAGTTTTACAGCAATTAAATAAAAACACTTATCCAAATCTTGCATGTTCATGTCATTGGGTAGAAGATATCTTCACTGTAACATCTTGGTTTTCTTCCATTGCTAATTAATTTTTATATTTAACAAGCATAGCAGAATTAGAGATGTTATAGGATTTGGCACATAGTTTATACTTCAAGCAATACCACTAGAACAAAGCCTTTTCTTCTTTGTACTGTTATTAGGCATCAATTATGCATGAACAGAGAGAGGGCATAGGATTTAATTACTCTTGGGTTCTTGACCATCAAATATGAACTCCTCCTTGCTTCTTGAACTCTTATTAAGGTCACATTTCATATATTCTGTTTTTTTCCCCTCATATCTAATTCCAATTCCTTTAGTTTCTAAAGCTTCTTTCTACATTTCTACTATAGAAATTATTCCTTCTCACCGGACTGGAACAACACAGACCATGTCACCTCATCCTGAATAGATGTGGTAAGTACACCCAAAACCAATCAAAGACGTGAGAACCTATCAACCTAATGCCCATTGAGGTAAGCCTTTGCTCATAAGGAAATGATTTATCTCTCCTCCAATAGTTCTTATGTCAGTTACAACTCTGTCAACATGTTCTTATCACATAAATTAACAACAGCTATTCCTTTCTTTTCTAAAACCTAACGTGTAATCTCCCTAGAGATCCTAACATTAGACTTACCTAAATCAATGTAAAATCATATAGATCTCCTTCTCGATGAATCTTGCGTTACCAAGTAAAGAGCTCTTATACTAGACCTTCGGGGATAACTAAAACTGACTTTCTGAAATTATCATTTCTTTTCTTAGTCTTTATTCAATTACTCTCTTCCAATATTTCATTGCATGCTTCTTAGGTTTGATTGCCAGATAATTTATACATTTTCATGTTTCATTTATTCTTATAAACAGATACCAACGTGCCTCTCCTCCATTTATTAGAGTTTTCATATATATTTTTTAAATAATAATTAATTAACCATAGTAACCCCTTATCTCCAAAACACCCAAACTTCAAAAGGATCATTGTCAGGACATATAACTCTCCAACTTTTTTTTCTTCTTCAAAACATCATTAACTTCAATAGACCTACTTTTTTACGCTACCAGCAATGCCTACCGTGTATTCACTCATACGAAAATTCTTTAAGTTCTTCTATGTGATTCACATTAAACAATTTCAAAATAAGCCCCAGACCATTATCTAGTTTCCGCTTCTTTGACGAGGATTCTTGATCTTCACTATTTAATACACATGATTCGGTACGTCTACTTTTTCTTTTTCTGACACCTTCACAAATTTATATAAATTTTTCTTTCCCTCTGTATTCTCGAACTTCTTATTCAAACTATCACATGCTAACTTATATTTCCTAAAACTTTTCAGTATTCCTACATTTTGAAATATTTTACAAGACACGTCGTTGCGTAACTGTCTTTCGGACTTCCTAATTTCCACCACAAAGTCTTTACATATGATCTATTACTTAAGACTCTCCAAATAAATCTTTTGTTACTTTCTTGATCAAACTAGATGTTTCTATTCTGCACAATCTTCGTTTCATCTTATTCCAACTACGTGCTTCAATTTTTATAGCCTTAAAAGTTTTGCAATATACAACAACAACTAAGCCATTTGTCCCAAGTATTTGGGTAGGCTACATGAACCAAAAGAGAAAGTTTTGAAATATCACCATCAAAATTCCACTATCAAGGTCTTGGGCTCTTATTCATCCTACTCTTCCACCACTTCTCAATACAAATGACTACTGTCAAGTACAAAGCCAGGATAAAGTCTTTTTTTTTGGGTGGGGGGGGGGGGGGGGGGGGTTGGGGGGGGGGCGCGGGGCGTAGCATGGGTTTAAAAAGATAAAATATGATTGTGAGCATTACAATCATCTAACATTGTATTAACTATTGCTCAGCATTTTTTTCATTCTGAAACTTGTTGCCATATACTTTTGTCCTTTTCTTTTTTGAACTAGAAGTATTGTCTAAAAGTACTCATGAACTAAAAGAAAATTAACTATGTTTTAGACTTACTAATTAAAAAATAATAGTAGTAGAACAGAAAACCATTAAAAACTTACTAGAACAACGATGCCAAGTAATCACCGCAACATCTTAAAAGGCCCAATCGGTACTATGTTTAAAGATAAGAATGTTCTCAGAAAGGAAACTTCAAGTAGAGTGTTTTCTCTCCAAGGAAAAAGAAGAAGTAGAAGTAGAAGAAGAATGAATGAAAGAAAAGAAAGGAACGTAGGGACTCAGCTAAGAAAGATTAGACGGGAATCATGGGATGAACCTTACAAGCTGATATATTATTAAGAGAGAATAAAGGATACACTAAAGGCAAACAACAAGACCCTTCATTTTTTATAACTTATGGCTAAATTTTAAACAGTGAACAATAGAGATGCCTCCTCGTATGTTGATCTGACCAAAAATTATTGGGCCAAATGGCTGCAGCATTAGGAAATTTCTGGGTTTTTCTTTTAGCTCAAATAGACCCCCTTCACAAAGAACAAAACCAGCAGCATTGTAAATAAACTAGACTAGAAAAAACCCTAAAACCGTATAAAATTCGACTATCACAAGTTTTAAAAAATTACCTGAAAAGGCTTGTCTTCCAGCTTAAACCCCCTCCAAAACCCTAGAAACTCCACAGAGCGCGAGTACTCCCCAAACCCAAAACTAGCAATCGACAGCTCCAGAAAAAGCCAATAAATGGGGAGATTAAGGGGGCAGGGGGCAGTGAGAACTCGGATTTGTTGGGTGATTCCCTTGACCAATTCAAGTAAACAAAGTGGGGGGAATCGGTCGAAAGGAGTCATTTTCTGCTGGATGATGATTATTATATATTGTCACTCTTTGAGAGAGGAGACGGGGCACAACTGACTTCTGCGCTTGTTGGTGGGCGGAATTTAATGGCCGACTAAATAAATAAATTATTTTAAAAAAAAGAAAGGATGATGGAGATATCAACATTGATTTGTATTTGATTGCCAAAAAAAGGGAAGAAGACGCAGTGGGGATAAAAAAAAAAAAAAAAAAGGATGAATTTTTTTCTAAATTTTGTGACGCACTCGGGCGCTCAACTTGGGAGAGCGGATATTTTCACCCCCAAAAGTGATGAAGGCACCCCCAAATTGATGAAGGCACTCCTCACTTTTTTTTAAAAAACTCAAAATATCTCCTCTCCTCTCTCCCCTTCGCCGGTGACCCCCAGGTCTCAGCCCCTCTCTAGTCGGCGACCACCCCTCCCACGCCCCCCGCTCTCCCCAGATCTCTGGGGGAGGAGAGGGAGGCGGAGAAGGAGAGGGGGGGAGAGAGGGAAGGGAGAAAAGAGAAAGGAGCATTTTAGACTTTTCATCAAATATAAAATTATCAAAAAAATAATAATGACAAAGTTATAATAACTTGTGGGGTGCTCTCATCATTTTTTGGGTGGAAAAAGCCACTCCCTTAACTGTTCCGTTAGCTTCTTCAAGATAAGAAAGGGTTCTTTTTACACTTTGGGACCTGATAACTTTTCTTCTTACATACTCTCCTTGGCAAAAAACTGTTTTATATTATCTTTTATCTTTACAGATTCTGTTGTTATAATGCGAGAGAAGAGTGGCTTGTTCAACGTTGTGTTTAGGCTTCACTATCTACAAAAAAAATTATAAATATTATGTATATATTTATTTATTACACATGCATTTGTACGTGCTGCAAAGTCTAATAAAGCGTAACCAGTAATCTTGTAAAAAAACAGGAACTCTGCTTCTTCGATACATATTTTATCTATATATCAACATATACAGAAGTAGATTATGGTTTCACAACGTGTATCTACACACAAGAGAAATTAAAGTCTATATTAAATATTTATTTTGCTAATTCAAGTTTATATTAATTTGAGAACCACCTTCTCAGTGTAGTCTAAGATTAAACAAGGTCAACTTAGAACTAATAAAGAAAAAAAGAGGGGAAAAAGTCCAAGAGTAATATAATTTGGGTCGAATCCTGACCTAGATTTCACTTGCTCCCTTGACAAGTTTAGAAACTGTATCCTTCACTTTCTAGGTAGGTACCTATTCTTAACTTTTGCATGTTTGTCAAATTACTTTCTTGATCCACTTTCGCTCGGTGAAAATTAAATTTGGAAAAAACTGAAAATATTATTCATAGTGTGGGTGGGAAATTTTTCTTTCCCTCGCTTTTTTATGCTTAGTAGGTCGATGACCAATATAAAAAAACTTTGAACGGACTAAAATGCAAAAGTACATGCACAAAGATATGCGTTTTGCTTATTTAAAAAGAATATCCGACAATTGGGAGTAAGATTCTCTCTTAATCAATTATCCTGTTCTTCTTCTCCACCTCCTTCTCCCTCCGGCGAACACCTTCTTCCCGACCGCCTCCCTCCTCAGCGACCCTCTCCCTCTCCGGCCTCCCCCCGCTCCCCCTTCTCAAGAAGGGGGGGGGGGGGGGGGGGGGGGGGGGGAGGAGGAGGAGGAAAAAAAAAAAACACTTTGAACTTTCATTAAAGGTGAAAATGTTAAAAAAAAAATTAAAATATGGCACACTTGTAATAATTTGTGAGTTGCCTTGCTCATGTTTTTTTTGGGTGGAAACATCCGTTCCCTTAACATTAGTTTAATAAGAAATAAACAAAGGTGGTTTATTTGTTGGTGGTAGGTCAGTTTGAGCTAAAAAATGAAAACTTTAGCCAATGAGCTTCAGTTGATTGGTTTGATCGACTGTTTGTCCGCGGAAAATTTTCATTTGATTAGACTTTGACTAATTAAGAGATTACATCTAACACCAATAAACACTCATAATCTTAATCAATTTCATGTCACATCAACGTAGTTTCTTGTGTTCATCTTATGCTCATTTTCTGTCCTATTTAATTGTTGCTAGAATCGTCATGTAAGTAGGAATGGATTTGATTAAGAAAAAGAAGAACACGAAATCTAATTTAATTAAAAAAGAGAAAACATGAATTTGTCAACCCCGGACGAGCCACATAAATTTTTATAAAAAAATTATTTCATTTCTTCAGAGTTGCCACCCCGAACGATTGAGATAAAAAAAAAATAATTTATTTCGTTCGGAGTTGGCAACCCGTGGAGGAACTAAAATTTTAAAAAAAATAGACTTTTACCTTGTCCAACTCCAGTGGAATTAAAATTTAAAAAAAATATTTAGCTCGTCCGAGGCTGACAATCCAGGACGAATTAAAAAAAAGGACTGATATTGCACGACCGCCATGCTGGAGGGGCGAACCGTCTCTCCGCTGACGCGGGCACCTATGTCAGAAGTCAATTTTTAAAAATACTACAGAGAGAGGCCGATTTTTCAAATTATTTATTTTTGGAAAGTTTTTTTGAAAGGAAAAAACCCTTTAAAATAACAGCAAAATGATTTATAACGGCATGACTGATAATAATAGAATTATTATAGTGAGAGCTGGTCAAAAATTCTTAACATTTCAAAACCTAAGAAAAAATCAGTCTAATCTTCAAAAGCTAACGTCAATTTGTTGATGTAGCAAGTATTCAAAAAATCTGACTTTGGTTTGTTCAAACAAGGTACTAACATTTGTCTATTTTCTCATTTTTTAAACGTGTTTTATCTTGCTAGTATTAAAACAAGCTAGCATTATCCAAGATAAAGGATTGAAATATGTAAAACATTACGCTAGGCCTGCATGTGTCATGGTGGGTTACGTTCTCGATTTGAATCCAACTCGTTTTGATTTGACTTGGATTCGGTCTTGGTTGAGTTAGAAGGGGTGTTTGGTTGCAAGGAAGTGGGCGGAAGTAAGAAAATGAGGAAGTATAATTGCTCATTTTCGTATTTATCCAAACACTGGAAAAGGAAAATAAGAAAGCCACTTTTCTTTTTCTCTTTTCTCTTTTACATAACCATTTCCTCACTTCTACAGTGCTACAGTTAATTTTGTGGTCATGTAAATCTCACTTGTAATAAGTTGTGGCACAAAACAATAAATTTTTTGATCGTGTAAATCTCACTTGCATTCTAATTACAGTTTATTTTTTATTTTTCTTAATTAATTTTTATTTTAATATTATTTTGTGGTCAACTTTTTCACTTCCACTTTCACATTACCATTCAAATACCAGAAATGACATAACATTTTCCAAATCACACTTCCCAACAACATTCAAACACCGGAAAACTTACTAATCAATTCTCAAATTCCAAAAGGAACTATTACTACTTCCTCACTTTCACCCTTAGCCAAACAGGCCCAGTCAACTTTTATTTTAGGGACAGTTTGGCTGCTGGAAAGCAGATGGAGGAAAACACAAAATCCCCCCGCGTGCCAGTATTTCAACGTTTTTTGAGCTTTCTGACTGTAACCCCCTGCTCCCTGGTGTACGTATCACTGTATCGGTACGCAATACGACGTACAAAAATTGAGTTGCCCTCCGTAGTCTTCCGATTGAGCTGATTTCAGTTTTAAAAATCATTTTCTAATATTTTAGATTTTTCAGGATTTTTTGGAATTTTTCTGGATTAATTTGGAAAATCTTCGTAGTCGGTGTCGACCAATACCGATAACCGGCTTTACGATTTTTATTTCACAAACGGAGTTGTATTTTGAGAATCCGCTTTCACCTTATATCTTAGAATCATATGACCGACGTTAGGGTATTTTTGGGGATTTTTCTGAATTTATCGAAAATCGGGCCAACCGGTGTCGCCCGGTACCGGTGACATCTTCCGGGATTTTAATTTACAAACCGGATAGAATTTCTGTAAACCGTTTTCATATTACGTCTCAGGATAATATTCTCTATTTTCTATAATTGTTGGGCATCATTCGGAGCTAGTCAATTTTTGACCATATTAAAATATTATTAAATTATTATGTTAAAATTCTTTTCTTTTTCTTTTCTTTTCCTTTCTCTTCTCTTCTCTGGTTTCTTCCAAAGAATTTCCCCCCACCGACTTACCCAATCCCCACCGCCTCTTCTCTCTCCCCAATTTAAAAATCTCCCCCTCTCTCCCTCTCTCATTCACACAACCTCTCTCTCCCCCAAACTCTCTCTCCCTAACTCTCTCTCTCTCTCTCTCCTCTTCTCTCTCTCCATAACCCTTCTCTCTCCCTCTCTCTCTGTGCAGCCCATACAGGGGCGGCCCCAATTGCCGCCAGCCGCCGCCGCCGGCCGCAACCCCAGCCAGGCGCCCTCTCCTTCTTCCTCTTCTTCTTCTTCTTCTCCTCCTTCTCTTCTTCTTCTTTTCTGTCCTTTTCTTTTCTCTATTTCTTTCTCTCATTTTCCCTCTCTCTATCTCCCTCCTCTCACCTCTCACCCTCATATCATTTATCATATCAGGAGCAGCCGATGGCCATATTGGATAGAAGTGTGAAGACACTGAAGAACAAAGCCATTCCATTAGTATTGGTGTCTTGGAACAGGCATGCACCAGGGGAGGCCACTTGGGAACGAGAGGACGTTATCCGAGAGCGTTATCCTCAACTCTTCACATCTTGATTTGTAAGACTCTTTCCTTCTATGCATTCTACTGTTACTTTCCATCTGATCCTTCTCTATCTGTTGCTTTTCTTGTTACCTTTCACTTTACTAAATTTCGAGGACGAAATTTTTGTAAGGTGGATGGATTGTAATACCCTGTTTCCGGAATACGTACTTAATGCGTATTCAGCTTTTCGATCGTATTTTTCGATTTACTTTCTGTAATTGACCAATTTCAATTTCAAATATCATTTTCTAAAATATTAGATTTTATGACAATTTCTGGAATTTTCTAGAATTTAAATGAATTTCTCCAAACCGGTGTCGACCAGTGCCGCTGATCGATTCCCGAATTTTTATCTTACAAACTGTTTAGAAATTCTAGAAGATTCTTTAGACATTTCTGCCTAGAATAATATCCCTTACTTAAATACTTTTTCTGAAGATTTTACGAATTTATGCAAATTCTGCCGGAGTCGGTAGAAGACTTCTTCCAATATTTTTATTTCACAAACAGTTAGGAATTTCTAGAAAGTCCTTTAGACTTTATTTCTTAGAATCGTATTTCTTATCCATATACTTTTTCTGAGAATTTTATGAATTTATGAAAATTCTTTCGGAGTCGGTAGGTAACTGATTCCGGGATTTTTAGCTTTAAAACTATAAAGTAGTTCTTCAAACGGATTTCACTATAGGTCTTCATATATTATTATTGATTTTTGGTGAAAATTACGAGTCGTTCCGAGATACTTAAATTTCGGACGATTTCGGTATTTTCCGAAATGTTTTCCCGCATTCTTGACTTGAACCTAGGAATCCGTGTTTCCGGTATTTTCATTTTCCAAGACCAAGAAAATATCTTCATTTATCAATTCTTTTCCTTTTTCCTTTTCCCTATTTTCTTTTCCTTCCTTCACAACCACAAAAATTCCATTTTCCAAATTTTCATTTTCTTCCAAAATTCCATCTCCACACATTCTCACCAACCCCCCTCATTTAATACATCTCTCTCTCTCTCTTTCTCATGGCCGGCCACCATTGGCCAAGGGAGACACCTCATCTCCCCTAATTTGCACAAAACCCCTCTCAATTTCTTTATTTGCATTCCCTTTATAAAAATCAAACCCTATAAAATCCTTTCCCTTACAATTCTTTTCTTTTTTCTTCACTTCACCAAGAATTAACCTTCACTCTTCCTCCTCCATCTCAAACCCTAATTCCAAAGAACACCTCAAGGTCTTCATCTTCTTCTCAAGCTACCACAACCCTTGGATTTGGATCGCATCTCTCTTCGTCGGAAGTATCGCCAAGGATCGAGTTGGTGATACCGTCGACTACGATCTCTTCCGAACTCGCATAGAACTTCGATTAACCGTTCGAGGTGAGTATATTTACTCACCAAGACTCGTAAAATTCCTTGTATACTTGTGTTGTTAAATCATGTCCCTTTGAGTCATCAAAATCATATTTTTAGACTACCAAAATCAACCATACAAAAATCTGTTTTTTGACCAAACAGCAGCAGATTTCAGAACTTCGGTCGACCGGCCCAAGGGGGGCAGTCGACCGATGTGCACAAACGTGCACAGTTTTGAGTAGGCGGTCGACCGGTTCACCAACCAGTCGACCGTAGAAAACCTGGAGCTCACGGCCCTGTATCGGTCGACCGGCAGTCGACCGACAGGCGACCGGTAGTTATATCTCCGGTCGACCGGCAGTCGACCGGAAGTCGACCGACCAAACCTGGAGCTCACGCATTTTGTCCGGTCGACCGGCAGTCGACCGTTAACCTGTTTTTGGGCAAAAATTGTTGTTTCTTTTATGAATTGGATTTTACCCTTGCTTCACATATGATATACTATTCTTGTTCATGCTCTATGATTTGTACTACATGACATGTTACTTGATGGATCTCATTACTTATTACTTCTTGACATGTTATCATATATTCTCATTTTAGGACTTGTTAATGAATATATATATCACCATCTTATCATGCCATCTCCTACACCAAGCATGATATATTCGACTTTTGTATAAAATGGACCAACTTATATCGGTCGGGGGAAAACATGCGGATATCGATATGTGTTCGTGTTTACAGTGGCTTTTAGGAATGTTGTGCAACTCATGTTCCGGTCTGACCTGTGGGCCTCCAGGGGACCGAGGGGAGTGCTTGCTCCCTCTATTACTGGTACCATCATGATAAGGGCATACATAAGTCCCTCCTGAATGGCCTAGCGGCTGGCTTCTGTCACCAAGCAACGGAACAATCCTGGACCGTTATCCCGGGCATGTACGGGGTCCACTGTAAACATAGTTCGTCGATACAACCGCTGATTTCCAATAACAACCTTGTTTTACTAGGATATGGATCTATGTGCCCTGGGACGCTGGGTCACATAGCTAGATATCACAGTAAAATAAGTAATAATAATAAGACGTTAACTGTAGATTTATTGTATTAGAAGTTTGTCTCTTCATGCTTTTCATACTTGTTAGTTGATATTCCTTTTATTGTTCCATCTTACTTATTCATGTATCTTAGCCACTTGGCTATAGTTGTTTATTGTTTATATGTCTTGATTCCTTGGATTTGCATATTCAGATTCTGAGGCTTGGAACGAAGTGGAGCCATCCACAGAGGACCAGGCTTATTTCAGTGAGCAGGCTGACCAACTCTAGTTCCCTCGTGCCAGACTCTTCCTTTTGGCTCACGAATCTTCATCCATTACGTGAGCATCTTGTGTACATGTTTGTATATTGTCTTTTTGGACTTGGATATGATAAATAACACTTGTAAAGTGTATTACTTTATCATAGTTTGTATAACTTTGTACTTGTATCTTGTAAGTTGGCATATGAATACACCACGCTTTGTGTTGTACTCTGATTCCTTATTGTACTTTTATGCTTAGCGTATATACGTGGGGGCTTCTTCTGACCTACATATATACGTCGCAGTGACGTCCCCGTATCCGTGGAATCGGGGCGTTACAGGTTGGTATCAGAGCTTAGGCTCTCACACCTAAAAGTACAATCAAGTGGCAAATTCTAGTAATTTGCGAATGCCAACTACAATGTACAGAGTTATCAAGTCCTTCTTGATTCCTTCCTTGATTCATTCCATTGTGTCCTAAACTCCTTCCCTTTTTCAATCCCAGTCGACTCGGTATGGAGCGAAGGTCGGGTCGTAACAACATTGGGCAAGTGCCGAATGGACCCACGGGAGGAGAGAATGCCGATGTCCTGAGAGTCATTCAGGCTATGATGGAGAACCAGCAGCAGCAGACTGAACTCCTCAGACAAGAGTTAGCAGCCCCAAAGGAGCAGAGGCCGGGAAACATTTCAGATTTCAGGAGACTACAGCCTGCTATATTCACGGGAGAAGAGAAGCCTTTGGATGCGGAACAATGGTTGACAGATACCACAGATCTGCTGAATGCAGCCAGGGTACCAAAGGAGAACCAAGTTGAAGTTGCCAAGATTCAGTTGAAAGATGTTGCTAGAACTTGGTGGCTCGCAGAGGAAGCCAGATTGGAGAAGCCCGTCACATGGGACACGTTCTCCAAGAGTTTCTACAGCAGGTTCTTCCCTGCTACTGCTCAGAAAGATATGGAGGAGCAATTCATCAGACTCCAGCAGTGGAACAAGTCCGTGGACGAGTATGCCGCGGAGTTTCTTAGACTGAGTCGTTTTGCCCCGTACATGGTGACAGATGAAGAGAAGCGGGCAAGCAGATTTCAGTAGGGCCTGCAGATGGATATACAAGTATTCCTAATGCCCCAGCAGTTGAAGACTTACTCGGAGGTTCTCACCATAGCTCGAGAGGTGGAGCGTGGGTTAGAGAAGAAGCAAGAGAACCAGATGAAGAACCAGGCCTTGAAGAGGCCGTTTGTACCAATGGGGAGAGGAGGCCCATACAGAGCAGCAAAGGTCCAAATGAGGCAACCTTTCAGGCCAGCTCCTTACCAGACGGCCCAACCTATTGCCTTCTGCAACTATTGTCAGAAACCAGGGCACACTCGACCAAATTGCCGGAGGGCAAATGGGCTGTGCTTGGTGTGTGGATCCAGAGACCATTCCATAGAGGCTTGTCCACACAGGAGAGTGGGGATAACCGGTCAAGCAGTGCCAGCACTTCAAGGACCGAATGGACAGAGGGTACTACCAGGGCCACTTGGGCAGAGGAACCAGGGACCGGTGATGAGGAGAGCTCTACCCCTTCCTCCACAGCATGTTGTTCGCCCAGTCCAGAGAGGAGGCAGGACTGCAGCAGGGCGTGGCAGAGGTCAGGCTTATACTCTGACAGCAGAGGAGGCTGAGGCTTCAGAGGAGGTGATAACAGGTAACATCAGAGTTCATTCAATACCTGTTCTCGCTCTCTTCGATTCAGGAGCATCCCACTGTTATATCTCAGAGCATTTTGTGGCTTTACATTCTATACCTGTTAGGTTATTAGACCACAAATGGGAGATAAGTACAGGGAATGGGGTAGTCATATCTTCTAGAGTTTGTACTGCTTGTCCAGTAGAATTATGTGACAAGACTTTGGCCATAGATATGCTCGTACTAGACACCAAAGGGTACGACGTAATCTTAGGCATGACTTGGCTCAGTCAGTACTATGCAGTGATTGACTGTAGGGAGAGGAAGATTAATTTCAGAATTCCCCTTCAACCTGAATTCCAGTTTAGTGGAGAAGTGAAGTCCACTAGGGGAAAGACTCAGATGATTACTTCGGAGGTTCAGAAGCAGAAGGTGCCGGTGTGGGATGAATTCCCAGAGGTGTTTGCTGAGATTTCAGGACTGCCACCGGAGAGGATGATTGAGTTCTCCATTGATACAGTTCCAGGAGCAGCTCCCATATCCAAGGCTCCATACAGGATGGCACCGACGGAGTTAGAGATTTTAAAGAAGCAGCTGCAGGAGTACTCAGACAAGGGATTAATTAGGCCAAGCACTTCACTATGGGGAGCTCCAGTTCTATTGGCCAACAAGAAGGATGGTGGTAAGAGACTTTGTATCGATTATAGGGAATTGAACAAAGTTACCATCAAGAACAAGTATCCCTTACCCAGGATTGATGATCTGTTTGATCAGCTTCATGGGGCCCGTGTGTTCTCCAAATTGGATTTGCAGTCGGGTTACCATCAGCTGAGGGTGAAGAAGGAGGATATTCCGAAGACGGCATTCAGGACCCGTTATGGCCACTATGAGTTTCTAGTAATGCCTTTCGGAGTTACCAATGCCCCTGCAGTTTTCATGGACTTGATGAACCGAGTGTTCTCGCCCTACTTGGATCAGTTTGTTGTTGTTTTCATAGACGACATCTTGATCTATTCAAAGAACATCAAGGAGCATGCAGAACACTTGAGGATTGTGTTGCAGACTCTCCAGCAGGAGCAGCTTCATGCCAAGAGGAGCAAGTGTGATTTCTGGTTGGACAGTATAGCCTTTCTTGGGCACATTGTTTCAGCAGAAGGAATTTCAGTTGATCCTAGCAAAGTCCAGGCAGTGAAGGATTGGCCAGTTCCGAGGACGGTGACTGAGATTAAGAGTTTTCTTGGACTAGCCGGATATTACAGACGCTTTGTCCAGGATTTCTCTAGGATTGCAGCCCCGTTAACCAGGCTCACCAGAAAAGGAGAAAGGTACATATGGACTGAGGAATGTGATGCAGCATTTGAGCAGTTAAAGCAGAGACTCATTTCAGCTCCAATCTTGAGGACTCCCTCAGGAAGAGGAGGGATGGTCATCTACAGTGATGCATCAGGAAAAGGCCTGGGATGTGTACTTATGCAACATGATCATGTTATAGCATATGCATCTAGGCAACTGAAGACTCATGAGCGGAATTACCCAACTCATGACTTGGAACTAGCAGCTGTGATCTTTGCCTTGAAGATTTGGAGGCATTATCTTCTGGGAGATAAGGTGTTGATATATACAGATCACAAGAGCCTCAAGTATATCTTCTCACAGAAAGAGTTGAACATGAGGCAGAGGCGGTGGCTGGAGCTTATGGCAGACTATGATATTGACTTGCAATATCATCCAGGCAAGGTCAATACAGTTCCAGATGCACTGAGCAGGATGCCAGAGAACAGGGTGCTAGTCCAAATCACTCAGCAGAAGGAGTTGATTCGAGATTTCATCAGATTGGATTTGATGTTGGTGCAAGGAACTGAGAAGGCAGGGCAGCTCATGGCTTTACAGATCCAGTCATCATTGATTGATGAGATCAAGGAAGCTCAGAAGGAGGACCCCAGATTACAGATATTTCGAGCTCAGGTGGAGGCTGGATTGAGGACTGATATCTGTATCCATCCAGATGGTGCTTTGTATTTTGGAAGCAGGCTTTGTGTTCCCCAAGGAGAAGTCAGACAGAAGATTTTGGAGGAAGCACACAGTTCAGCTTATTACATACACCCGGGGAACCAAGATGTATCAGGACTTGAAGAAGCATTTCTGGTGGAATGCCATGAAGAGGGAGATAGCTCAGTTTGTAGCTAAGTGCCTGGTGTGCCAGCAGATAAAGATAGAGCACCAGAGATCAGCCGGACTTCTACATCCTTTACCGATACCCGAATGGAAGTGGGAGCACATCACTATGGATTTTGTCACAGCATTACCTCGCAGCCCCAAAGGTAATAATGCGGTGTGGGTTATCATTGATCGTCTCACCAAGTCAGCTCACTTCATACCATTCCGGGTAGGTCAGACAACAGAGGTTCTGGCAGACAAATACATGAAGGAGATAGTTCGTCTGCATGGAGTTCCAGTGAGTATTGTTTCAGATAGAGATACCAGATTCAGATCTCATTTCTGGGAGAGTCTCCAAGAGAGTCTGGGAACTCGTCTGAAGTTCAGTACATCTTATCATCCTCAGACAGACGGACAATCAGAGAGGACCATCCAGATTCTCGAAGATATGCTTAGAGCCTGCATAATTGAGTTCAAGGGTTCATGGGAAGATCATCTTCACTTGGCTGAGTTTTCTTATAACAATAGTTATCAGGCAAGTATCAAAATGGCACCCTTTGAAGCATTGTATGGAAGGAAGTGCAGGTCTCCGATTTGTTGGGATGAAGTCGGTGAGAGAAGACTATTGGGGCCAGAGATCCTGATTCAGACTACAGAGAAGGTCAGAGTCATCAGAGATCATCTCAGGGCAGCGCAGAGTCGGCAGAAGAGTTGGGCTGACACTCAGAGAAGGCCATTGGAGTTCCAGGCAGGAGATCATGTATTCTTGAGGATATCACCTACCAAGGGAATCATCCGGTTTGGTGTTCGTGGAAAGCTGAGTCCAAGATATATCGGCCCATTCGAGATTTTGGAGCGAGTGGGAGATGTGTCTTACAGATTGGCATTGCCGCCTTCTTTGGACGGAGTGCACAATATTTTCCACGTATCTCAGTTGAGGAGGTATGTAAAGGATGATAGCCATATTCTGGATCACTCCGAACTAGAGCTACAGCCAGATTTATCATATCAGGAGCAGCCGATGGCCATATTGGATAGAAGTGTGAAGACACTGAAGAACAAAGCCATTCCATTAGTATTGGTGTCTTGGAACAGTCATGCACCAGGGGAGGCCACTTGGGAACGAGAGGACGTTATCCGAGAGCGTTATCCTCAACTCTTCACATCTTGATTTGTAAGACTCTTTCCTTTTATGCATTCTACTGTTACTTTCCATCTGATCCTTCTCTATCTGTTGCTTTTCTTGTTACCTTTCACTTTACTAAATTTCGAGGACGAAATTTTTGTAAGGTGGATGGATTGTAATACCCTGTTTCCGGAATACGTACTTAATGCGTATTCAGCTTTTCGATCGTATTTTTCGATTTACTTTCTGTAATTGACCAATTTCAATTTCAAATATCATTTTCTAAAATATTAGATTTTATGAGAATTTCTGGAATTTTCTAGAATTTAAATGAATTTCTCCAAACCGGTGTCGACCAGTGCCGCTGATCGATTCCCGAATTTTTATCTTACAAACTGTTTAGAAATTCTAGAAGATTCTTTAGACATTTCTGCCTAGAATAATATCCCTTACTTAAATACTTTTTCTGAAGATTTTACGAATTTATGCAAATTCTGCCGGAGTCGGTAGAAGACTTCTTCCAGTATTTTTATTTCACAAACAGTTAGGAATTTCTAGAAAGTCCTTTAGACTTTATTTCTTAGAATCGTATTTCTTATCCATATACTTTTTCTGAGAATTTTATGAATTTATGAAAATTCTTTCGGAGTCGGTAGGTAACTGATTCCGGGATTTTTAGCTTTAAAACTATAAAGTATTTCTTCAAACGGATTTCACTATAGGTCTTCATATATTATTATTGATTTTTGGTGAAAATTACGAGTCGTTCCGAGATACTTAAATTTCGGACGATTTCGGTATTTTCCGAAATGTTTTCCCGCATTCTTGACTTGAACCTAGGAATCCGTGTTTCCGGTATTTTCATTTTCCAAGACCAAGAAAATATCTTCATTTATCAATTCTTTTCCTTTTTCCTTTTCCTATTTTCTTTTCCTTCCTTCACAACCACAAAAATTCCATTTTCCAAATTTCCATTTTCTTCCAAAATTCCATCTCCACACATTCTCACCAACCCCCCTCATTTAATACATCTCTCTCTCTCTTTCTCATGGCCGGCCACCATTGGCCAAGGGAGACACCTCATCTCCCCTAATTTGCACAAAACCCCTCTCAATTTCTTTATTTGCATTCCCTTTATAAAAATCAAACCCTATAAAATCCTTTCCCTTACAATTCTTTTCTTTTTCTTCACTTCACCAAGAATTAACCTTCACTCTTCCTCCTCCATCTCAAACCCTAATTCCAAAGAACACCTCAAGGTCTTCATCTTCTTCTCAAGCTACCACAACCCTTGGATTTGGATCGCATCTCTCTTCGTCGGAAGTATCGCCAAGGATCGAGTTGGTGATACCGTCGACTACGATCTCTTCCGAACTCGCATAGAACTTCGATTAACCGTTCGAGGTGAGTATATTTACTCACCAAGACTCGTAAAATTCCTTGTATACTTGTGTTGTTAAATCATGTCCCTTTGAGTCATCAAAATCATATTTTTAGACTACCAAAATCAACCATACAAAAATCTGTTTTTTGACCAAACAGCAGCAGATTTCAGAACTTCGGTCGACCGGCCCAAGGGGGGCAGTCGACCGATGTGCACAAACGTGCACAGTTTTGAGTAGGCGGTCGACCGGTTCACCAACCAGTCGACCGGTAGAAAACCTGGAGCTCACGGCCCTGTATCGGTCGACCGGCAGTCGACCGACAGGCGACCGGTAGTTATATCTCCGGTCGACCGGCAGTCGACCGGAAGTCGACCGACCAAACCTGGAGCTCACGCATTTTGTCCGGTCGACCGGCAGTCGACCGTTAACCTGTTTTTGGGCAAAAATTGTTGTTTCTTTTATGAATTGGATTTTACCCTTGCTTCACATATGATATACTATTCTTGTTCATGCTCTATGATTTGTACTACATGACATGTTACTTGATGGATCTCATTACTTGTTACTTCTTGACTTGTTATCATATATTCTCATTTTAGGACTTGTTAATGAATATATATATCACCATCTTATCATGCCATCACCTACACCAAGCATGATATATTCGACTTTTGTATAAAATGGACCAACTTATATCGGGTCGGGGGAAAACATGCGGATATCGATATGTGTTCGTGTTTACAGTGGCTTTTAGGAATGTTGTGCAACTCATGTTCCGGTCTGACCTGTGGGCCTCCAGGGGACCGAGGGGAGTGCTTGCTCCCTCTATTACTGGTACCATCATGATAAGGGCATACATAAGTCCCTCCTGAATGGCCTAGCGGCTGGCTTCCGTCACCAAGCAACGGAACAATCCTGGACCGTTATCCCGGGCATGTACGGGGTCCACTGTAAACATAGTTCGTCGATACAACCGCTGATTTCCAATAACAACCTTGTTTTACTAGGATATGGATCTATGTGCCCTGGGACGCTGGGTCACATAGCTAGATATCACAGTAAAATAAGTAATAATAATAAGACGTTAACTGTAGATTTATTGTATTAGAACTTTGTCTCTTCATGCTTTTCATACTTGTTAGTTGATATTCCTTTTATTGTTCCATCTTACTTATTCATGTATCTTAGCCACTTGGCTATAGTTGTTTATTGTTTATATGTCTTGATTCCTGGATTTGCATATTCAGATTCTGAGGCTTGGAACGAAGTGGAGCCATCCACAGAGGACCAGGCTTATTTCAGTGAGCAGGCTGACCAACTCTAGTTCCCTCGTGCCAGACTCTTCCTTTTGGCTCACGAATCTTCATCCATTACGTGAGCATCTTGTGTACATGTTTGTATATTGTCTTTTTGGACTTGGATATGATAAATAACACTTGTAAAGTGTATTACTTTATCATAGTTTGTATAACTTTGTACTTGTATCTTGTAAGTTGGCATATGAATACACCACGCTTTGTGTTGTACTCTGATTCCTTATTGTACTTTTATGCTTAGCGTATATACGTGGGGGCTTCTTCTGACCTACATATATACGTCGCAGTGACGTCCCCGTATCCGTGGAATCGGGGCGTTACAAGTTGCAATTATTAAAAATGAGGGAAGGATAGAATTCTACCCAACCCTAAACACTTGCAGATGAGGATGAAAGACAAAGATAAGATGCAGAGATAAGGAAATTCGTTTAAAAGAGATTGGGAGAATTCAAGATCTAGGTAACTTGATTTCTAAGTTATCTCGAAATCCCAAGATGAAGAGCCAGGATCACACTTCCAGAAGCAAACGCCCAGATGAACGGATCAGGAGAGGCCACGCGCCAAAGCGCGTGGCCAGCAGAGCCAGTATTGCCGCAAAATTGCGGCAAAGACCAGGTTTTTGCGGCATTTTGGATGAAGCAGACTACCAGATTTCGTGGGCGACTTTATCCAGGACTCTTTTCCCTTCTGAAGCTATAAATACCCCCTGCAGTGCAACGTACAGAGTCGTCCAGCGTCCAGCAAAGGGCCAAAAGTTAGGGTTTTTAGGTTTTCTTGTAGTTTAGATTTTATTTCTTCCATTGTAAAATTTTATTTTCTTTTTCTGAAAGCTGAGAGGAGATGATGTATTCATGGAGGAAGGGATCCACTTGTACTGATGGTGACAGTCGGTGTAAGTTGTATTTTTCCACCATTGTTTAATAATCAAATCGAGGTTTGTTTTTTTTCTTTTTATTCTATTCTTGTTTTATTGTGTCTCTATCTTTGTTCTATCATTGTTCTTCTATTTTTTATGACATTGTTTCTTTCTCTAATGTCTTGCCCACCATGAGATCCAACTGCTCCGAGAATACCTAGCCGAAGAAGGAACCTTGATGGCCTATGGCGATGAACAGGTCTTCATAGTTGCTTTTTATTCCATAGTTAAGAAGGCGGACGATCCTATATGCCATGCTTGTACGCCTTCCAAGAAAAGGTAAATCATCGCAACGGTTCAAACGGTAAGCAGACTGAAGAGGTAAGTTTTCTTTTTCTTTTCTTTTCTTTTTGTAGATTAAATCACAACTTCTCCCAATTCTTTATTTGCCGACCCATTGTAAATACCACTTCCTTTCTAATTTAACTAATAAAAATAAAAACGTTAGAGAAACTTGCTTAACGCTTCCATCGCAGTCCCTCCCTGAGGATCACGACCCGCATAGCCTTGCTACAGCGGATTAGAATTGAGAACTTGCACATCCTATTCTTAAAACTAAAATACTACATTTTGTGTGCAGGAAATCTCAATCAACAAATTGGCGCCGTTGCCGGGGAGGGACGGTAAGTTTTTCTCTAATAAAAAATTAATTATTAACTAATTCTTTTAATTCTTTTTTGTTTGCAGGTTTGGAGAACAGAAAAACAGCAGCATAATTGGACATATAGCAACTCTGTGCCTCTGCCCTCGAAGGCAGAGCAGCAGAGCCTGCTACTTTGTCGCAGAAACGCGGCAATTGCCGCGGATCCGCGGCAGTAGCAGTGAATTACTGACTCAGTTTTCTGCAGGTTGCTGAAATCTGCAAATACTGTTTACTGCTTTGTTGATTTTGTTCTGTGACAAACCTGTATACTGCTAATTAATTTAACAGTAAACTATTTGTTGTTAAAGATAAAAATTGATTAGACGTTTGCATATTAGGCACGTGTCTTTTCAATTCCTTTATTTTTACTGTTGAAGAGTGCTGGAGAAGCAAGGTACGTACGCATTGCATGTAGAATAGGACTCATCTCTTGGTTGATTTTCTGCTTTGAGTGATTCTTATCTATTTATCTTGTACACTTGCACTAATTCATCTTAAGGGCATAACCCATTAACAAGATAAGGTGGGGATTTCATCACCCTTCCTTAGCCCAAAAATCATATCCCAAGCACTCACTAACCCAAGCCTAACTTAAAATTAGTAGACGTTGGCCCTAGGGACATCTCGGACTCAATTAGGAGATTATCCTAAGGGGGAACAGTGCTAGAATTTGACTCTTGCCAAATTAGTGTCTAGGAAGGGAATTGAGGGTCGAAAACCCGAAGATTAGTGGTTATTTAATTAAGGAACGTCCTTGACGGAAAACCTCCCACCACTCTTGCCCTAACCTGGCTGATTAACTTGTGGTCAAAGTCTGCACCCTACCTCCCGTGGACAGTCTAACCAGTTAGGAGTCGTCTAGGTCATAGGTCTACCCTAACTTAGGTTAGAATTTTTTCTTTTTTGTTTATTTGTTTGTTTTTTTTGGTGTGATATGGCATATAATAATAATTTTTTCAACTTTAATCCATATTACACACCTAACTCTTTTTCGGATATTACCAACCCGGCATATCATAATTTTGACCAATCTAGTGTGCCGGAATGGTCTTATCCGAATGAATATAACCCATGCCCCCCATCTTATGACCATAATTTTCATACTTTCAACTCTTCACAGAGTTCATGGGGTTTCGCGTCCCCCGAGTCTAATTTTCAACCGACTTGTCCTCCGTCTCCACCTTGTCCACAATATTCCCAAGATTCATACTCAGATCCACCCAGTCAGAATAGACTACCATCTATCGGGGAAATGATAAGTATGCATGAGTCCAAGCAACAATTACCATCTATAGGAGACATGATAATGCGTGAGTCCACCAACTCACAACTCCATCATGATTACACTTCCTCTTTTCAAGTCCAATCACAGCATGATGCACCTATCGACTATGAAAGGATGCTTGCAGCCATGACTCAGGCTAGATTAGCCCGTGATCGTGACATAGATCTGAAGGTTCAATCATTACGTTCTCACCGTTCGGCCATTTCTGCTTTTGCTGACCACTCTCTTAGAGCCGACGAACCAAGTTGCTTTGGACAATAAGATTCTATTTCAGTGCCATCATTTGAACTTGCCGAAACTCCAATTCTTGATAATATGGCAAGTTTCTCCTTTCCTGAATAGAATTTGAGCATGAATATGATCATGATCTTCCACTCGATGATTCAATTTTATTTCCTGATCCAATAATGACTCCAGTGTCTCCACCTGATTTCACTTTTTCCGAGTCAACATTAGATCCTATTCCAATTCATAATGAAATTGAATCACCCATTTTAGATGATCATATTGAACTTGACCAATTGTGCAATTTTGAAAATCCTATGGATAAATTGGCAAGTTCTTTTTATTACATTGAACCCAATGAGATATGCGACCTAGATTCTCACAATCTCTTTACTTCTGAAACTGATTGTACAATTCTGACGGAAGATGTTGACCTTAGTTTTGAAGAATTGTATGACGATGAGCTAGAATTCCTTAATATTGGAAGTAAAGAGATATTACCCATATTAGGTCACATTCCATTGTGGGAAGAAGATTGTGGACTTGAGTTTCAATTTCTTGACTTGGACTCAATTCTTGAACCTAGCCCGACTCCTGAGTCCTTACTTGATTTGAGCATCTTCCTTGAGTCGGTATTCGTTCCCGTACCTATAATGTCCAAGTCAATAATTCCATCTTTTCATACTCCATTTTGGGACAAGGAGGTTGAGACAATTAACTCTGAAATTTATTATGAAATTTGAAAATTTGATGGGGTGGAAATACTAAAAATTGATTATACATATATTTTAGTGGGTTATGTAAGGAAAGTTTCTGGTGGGTTCCACCAAATTATCTGTTATCTTGATTGGGCCGCATTTCGTGGACCAATTAGACCACCTCCGGAACCACCACCCTAAGGTAACTTCCGCCTTCCCTTGTTCTGTTTCATGCATATATGCATTCATTCATACATTGAGGACAATGCATGAGATAAGTGTGGGGGTGGGCTTTACTAACATACTAACATAAGTAGACACTAACAAAATTTGCTAATAAAAAAAAATTTTTTTAAAAAAATGTTATAAAAAGGACAGTATTTTGACTTATTTTTTTGAAAGAAACCTAAGTTAGTTTTAAGGATTAGGAAAATCATGATTAGGATTTCTAAAAACTTGGTCAAAATAAATAAATTGTTGAATTTTTAAGTATAGGAGGAGAAATTGAATAAGTAGTTAGTCTTAATTTTTACCTTAATGAAATGTGCATACCAAATGCATATCTAGGATTCTAAGACAAAGACCTTGTGCCTCATAAAAAAAAAAAAAAAAAAAGAAAAAAAATCACCAATTAAGCTGTTACATGTGCCTCAAGAAGCATAAGTATTCATGCCTAAAGGTGAGTAAATAAAATAAAGTCCTTAGTTTTGGGGCCTAGTTCACTCGAATTTGAGTCCGCGGGGTGTTTTCTCACCTGGTGCCCTAAAGCCAACCGGTTTGGGAGTCATCGACTTTAAGTTCGTTACATGGGTGGATTAGAAAGCCTAAGGAAATTAAGGAAAAATTACTTATATATGTATTAACACATCTAATAGTCAATTAGTTAGGTATGAGGGTCTCAAGAAGCCTTAATGCTTATACGAAAGAAAATTAGATGCGTTATACATATTAAAAAAAAAGAAAAAAAAAATATATATAGAGGCATGAGAGTCCAAGTTAAGGAATTCCTAGTATAAATTCATAAGGATGCATATGATTTTTGGTAACGAAAAAGACTATATTAGAAGTTCAATTTTGACCCTTACCTAAAATGAAAACAATTTACTTTATAAAGACTAAGTCTAAGAATGAATAAAAATGAGGATCCTAAAACTTATAGACTACTTAGCCTCTTCAATAATAATTCAAATATTTTCTTTTTATGGATTTTGTGGGTGCAATCCGCTGAAAACCCTCACGAGACAACACTCGTCCTCTAGGGTAACCTAGAGGTTTAACGGCTTGTTGCATGTGCTAAGTGCAATCGTGATTCCTACGAAAGTGAGTTAGGTTAGATTAACTTTTTCTTTTTCTTTGTTTTTACTCGAGGACGAGCAAAAAGATAAGTGTGGGGGTGTGATTGGTAGTCAAAAGTGCATTTTTATCATTACATTTACCATCACATTTTCATATTTATTCATTTAATTCTGCACAATTATTAATATTTTATTATTTATTGTGTACAGGCCTCGAAATAATAAAAAGAAAGAATGAAAGCTTAAAAAGAGCCCAAAAGCCCACATTTGAAGCCCAAGTGCAAAAGTGCAAATATCAATTGTCAAAGTGCAAATATACAAGGGTTAAAGTTGCAATTATTAAAGATGAGGGAAGGATAGAATTCTACCCAACCCTAAACACTTGCAGATGAGGATGAAAGACAAAGATAAGATGCAGAGATAAGGAAATTCATTTAAAAGAGATTGGGAGAATTCAAGATCTAGGTAACTTGATTTCTAAGTTATCTCGAAATCCCAAGATGAAGAGCCAGGATCACACTTCCAGAAGCAAACGCCCAGATGAACGGATCAGGAGAGGCCACGCGCCAAAGCGCGTGGCCAGCAGAGCCAGTATTGCCGCAAAATTGCGGCAAAGACCAGGTTTTTGCGGCATTTTGGATGAAGCAGACTACCAGATTTCGTGGGCGACTTTATCTAGGACTCTTTTCCTTTCTGAAGCTATAAATACCCCATGCAGTACAACGTACAGAGTCGTCCAGCGTCCAGCAAAGGGCCAAAAGTTAGGGTTTTTAGGTTTTCTTGTAGTTTAGATTTTATTTCTTCCATTGTAAAATTTTATTTTCTTTTTGTGAAAGCTGAGAGGAGACGATGTATTCATGGAGGAAGAGATCCACTTGTACTGATGGTGACAGTCGGTGTAAGTTGTATTTTTCCACCATTGTTTAATAATCAAATCGAGGTTTGTTTTTGTTCTTTTTATTCTATTCTTGTTTTATTGTGTCTCTATCTTTGTTCTATTATTGTTCTTCTATTTTTTATGACATTGTTTCTTTCTCTAATGTCTTGCCCACCATGAGATCCAACTGCTCCGAGAATACCTAGCCGAAGAAGGAACCTTGATGGCCTATGGCGATGAACAGGTCTTCATAGTTACTTTTTATTCCATAGTTAAGAAGGCGGACGATCCTATATGCCATGCTTGTACGCCTTCCAAGAAAAGGTAAATCATCGCAACGGTTCAAACGGTAAGCAGACTGAAGAGGTAAGTTTTCTTTTTCTTTTTCTTTTCTTTTTGTAGATTAAATCACAACTTCTCCCAATTCTTTATTTGCCGACCCATTGTAAATACCACTTCCTTTCTAATTTAACTAATAAAAATAAAAACTTTAGAGAAACTTGCTTAACGCTTCCATCGCAGTCCCTCCCTGAGGATCACGACCCGCATAGCCTTGCTACAGCGGATTAGAATTGAAAACTTGCACATCCTATTCTTAAAACTAAAATACTACATTTTGTGTGCAGGAAATCTCAATCAGAGGGCCCTGGTCTTAGCAGTCAGGGGTTTGTTTAAGGCCGTGATCCCGGGTATGCACGGGATACACCTACCCGATAAGAACTCATCGACCATGGGTTTCCAATTAACATAATAAACAGTATACACAATAGTGACGTCGGGAACACTTGTTATTTGGTCACTCTCTCGTTTAGATAATGGTACCCGTAGGCCATGTCCGGATGGGTTCGACTGGAGTGCGGGCTCCAGTATGAACTGCCAGTGGTATGGGACACTGGAAGAGATTGATTAAAATACCGGGTGGTACTGATTTCTACTATTGTATAAATAACATGACTTGCCTGATACATGTTGACTACTTGTTACTGTTCCTTGCCTGATACATGTTTCCTATTGTATAGCTGTACTTGTTATTGTTCCTGATCATTTATCAGATATCATGTTACCTGTATACTTGTTACTTTACCTGGTACATGTTACACTGTTTATAGTGGCATACTACGCATGTTCTGCATTGCATATATTCTGTTTTCTGTATAGCAGATATCATTACTGTAGATGCATAACACAGTCTTATGGTTATAATGCATATGTCCATCTGCATGTTCACTTCTATCATGTTCATTTCTATCACGTCACCATTTATTCTATAGACTGGACACGACTATAGACATGACCCGATGATCACCGGCTAGGTAGTGATAATATTAAAAGCTAACCTGTAGATAGATTTCTACTGCTTACATATTTATATATTTTCACTACTTCTTATATGCTTAGTATATGGTATCCCTAGTTCACATCATGTATTACATATTATTATCGTGCTTGTATTACTATTGTATATATATTACTGCCTCCTTCATTTTACCACTCACTAGGTCGCTTTCTGACGACCCTGGGTTTGCGTGCCCAGGTTGGAGATCCGAGTTACCATAGTAGCAGAGAGTGCCTTGGAGTGGCCTAGGAGATTCCTCATCGAGATCATTCATAGGTATCTTGTTGAGTTATTTCTGTTATCTTATTTGTCCTCATTTTTCATATCTGTTATGATCGCTGACCTCTTTCTGCAGGTATTCTTGTACTTCCTTCATGCTGGAACTCATGTCTCTATGGAGGTTATGTACTGTACTGAGGCTTAACGTAAGCGTGAGCGTGTTTTCACCTCGCGTATGTACGTCGCCATAACGTCTCCGTACCTGCGGGATCAGGGCGTTACATTGTGGTATCAGAGCTTAGGTTTACACCTGGTGTGGTAACCACCTGGGTCCATCCTTGGGCTCTTACCAACAGTACAATCAGGTTCAGATTAACTGATCTGTATCTGACTTCGGGAATTCCAGCAACGAGTACAAGAATACCACGTCATTGACGATTCAATCCTTGACTCTTTTCTATTCCTTACTGATAGTTATCAATCAGAATATCTGATTTCCTTCTTGCTTTCTTTCCATCTCATTGCTTTCAATCCGTTCGTGTTAGTTCACTTCCATACTTCTCTATCCCGAGTTCCTTAGAGTTAGCAGAGTGCGCAGCGGAAGTGTCGTGGACTGTCACTTTTAGGCTTTGGGGTTGAAAATCTTGTTCTCACACCTGAATGAAATTGCGAGGACGCAATTTTTTGTAAGGTAGGGAGAAATGTAACCCCCTGCTCCCTGGTGTACGTATCACTGTATCGGTACGCAATACGACGTACAAAAATTGAGTTGACCTCCGTAGTCGTCCGATTGAGCTGATTTCAGTTTTAAAAATCATTTTCTAATATTTTAAATTTTTCAGGATTTTCTGAAATTTTTCTGGATTAGTTTGGAAAATCTCCGTAGTCGGTGTCGACCAATACCGATAACCGGCTTTACGATTTTTATTTCACAAACGGAGTTGTATTTTGAGAATCCGCTTTCACCTTATCTCTTAGAATCATATGACCGACATTAGGGTATTTTTGAGATTTTTCTGAATTTATCGAAAATCGGGCCAAACCGGTGTCGCCCGGTACCGGCGACATCTTCCAGGATTTTTAATTTGCAAACCGGATAGAATTTCTGCAAACCGTTTTCATATTACGCCTGAGGGATAATATTCTCTGTTTTCTGTAATTGTTGGGCATCATTCGGAGCTAGTCAATTTTTGACCATATTAAAATATTATTAAATTATTATGTTAAAATTCTTTTCTTTTTCTTTTCTTTTCCTTTCTCTTCTCTTCTCTGGTTTCTTCCAGAGAATTTCCCCCCACCGACTTACCCAATCCCCACCGCCTCTTCTCTCTCCCCCTAATTTAAAAATCTCCCTCTCTCTCTCCCTCTCTCATTCACACAACCTCTCTCTCTCTCTCCCCCAAACTCTCTCTCTCTCTCTAACTCTCTCTCTCTCTCCTCTTCTCTCTCTCCATAACCCTTCTCTCTCCCTCTCTCTCTGTGCAGCCCATACAGGGCCGCCCCAATTGCCGCCAGCGGCCCGGCCAGGCCGCCGGCCGCCGCCGGCCGCAACCCCACTCTCCTTCTTCCTCTTCTTCTTCTTCTCCTTCTCCTTTTCTTCTTCTTCTTTTCTGTCCTTTTCTTTTCTCTATTTCTTTCTCTCCTTTTCCCTCTCTCTATCTCCCTCCTCTCACCCTCACTGTGACCCGCTCGGCTGAGCCGCCGCCGGCGGCCGGGACCGCCGCCGGCAGGCCGGCCGGCTGCGCAGGAAGCACAGCAGCAGCAAACTGCTGCTGCTGCTGCTGCTTTGTTTTGTTGGGTTTGGGTTTTTCCCCAAACCCATTAAGCCTATAAACACCCAATAACCTAAACCCGTAAACCCGTCACCCATTAACCCATTTCTCTTAAGTTAAATGGGTTTGGGTCGTGGATCCAAACCCGACCCATTAACAGCCCGAACCTGCTCCAGAACCCATTAAAGGTAATATTACAGAAAACCCCCTGTACAATTCAATATTTGCATTTAAATATTTTTATTACATATTTAACCCTATTTGTTCTGATTTAGTATTCGGGCGATATCGGGAGCGTCCGGACTCCGATTTGGATGATTCTAGATCCGTTGCGATCGTGGGAAAGAGAGCTACCTTCTCATGGCCAGTTTGTGAGTGTTTTCCTTTTCTAAATTTTATTTATTTATTTATTCATGTTTATTAAAGTCGTGGGTTAAACAATAGAACAATAACTCAACTCGAGAAACGACATGTGTTGTAAACATAGACATTAAGCTAGATGATCAATTAAAGAAGCACTAGACACCGTCACTGCATGGATAACTAGTATGGTTCCACACTAATGCTACATGGACATGAAGACACGTGTACGTTATTATACGGGATCTTGTCACTATTTCACTGTCACCCTGACCGACCCAACTGGTACCCTAAATACCGTAGTGCATGTAGATAGAAATTACACTGGATATCGGTATTTCATGTAGGTTTCATGTAGTTTCATGTACGCGTCTCACCATTACATAGATACTGAGATGCACGACACTAGTACTGCATGTTGTGACCTACTGATATACTGATACACTAGTACACTGGATACCGTCATTTTATATTGATATCCTCGTTACATGGATGCAGTGATCACTGTTATTACCTGTACGCTCACAGAGACATTACACGGATTATTGCGACACATATATATTCAACGGACACACGGATACATCAGTTCATTGGATACAGTCAGTTCCTATATTTTTATCATCGTTACATAGATGCTCGGCATATCACTGTTACTCATGCATGCATGGTTTTTCCATTCTTATCATATGGATCCTTGTACCTATTGCATGTATGATTGTTCCAGGTTATCCCCGTTCATATTACATGTATTATTGTGCCATGTTACCTTATTCATGTTATATTATTGTTTCCTGTTACTGATATGGATATTCCCGTTACTGGACATGAGAGCTGTTGATACGCGATATGTGGAATCCCACATATATTGTTCTCGTTTCATGTTATATTGTCCCCGTTATATTGTTCCCGTTTCCCGTTATATTGTTCTATGCTATCAACAGAGCTCAGGTCCAGTTATCATGTTACCCGTATCATGTACTGTATTTGTTCTTGTTACATTGTATACTTGACATATCAGATCATAAAGCTAACTTGGGTATGGGGGAGACTCGACGGTTGATTAGATCTTATCGGGTGATGTACTGGATCCATATTGTTAGTCCCACTGCAGGGGACGGTAGTGCTACCTATCAATTGCTCCATGAGCTCCCGTTACTTGATTCATGCTCCCCTCTTAGCGGAGGGCCCTGGTCTTAGCAGCCAGGGTTTGTTTAAGGCCGTGATCCCGGGTATGCACGGGATACACCTACCCGATAAGAACTCCTCGATCATGGGTTTCCAATTAACATAATAAACAGTATACACAATAGTGACGTCGGGAACACTTGTTATTTGATCACTCTCTCATTTGGATAATGGTACCCGTAGGCCATGTCCGGATGGGTTCGACTGGAGTGCGGGCTCCAGTATGAACTGCCAGTGGTATGTGACACTGGAAGAGATTGATTAAAATACCGGGTGGTACTGATTTCGACTATTGTATAAATAACATGACTTGCCTGATACATGTTGACTACTTGTTACTGTTCCTTACCTGATACATGTTTCCTATTGTATAGTTGTACTTGTTATTGTTCCTGATCATTTATCAGATATCATGTTACCTGTATACTTGTTACTTTACCTGCTACATGTTACACTGTTTATAGTGGCATACTACGCATGTTCTGCATTGCATATATTCTGTTTTCTGTATAGCAGATATCATTACTATAGATGCATAACACAGTCTTATGGTTATAATGCATATGTCCATCTGCATGTTCACTTCTATCATGTTCATTTCTATCACGTCACCATTTATTCTATAGACTGGACACGACTATAGACATGACCCGATGATCACCGGCTAGGTAGTGATAGTATTAAAAGCTAACCTGTAGATAGATTTCTACTGCTTACATGTTTATATATTTCCACTACTTCTTATATGCTTAGTATATGGTATCCCTAGTTCACATCTTGTATTACATATTCTTATCGTGCTTGTAGTACTATTGTATATATATTACTGCCTCCTTCATTTTATCACTTACTAGGTCGCTTTCTGACGACCCTGGGTTTGCGTGCCCAGGTTAGAGATCCGAGTTACCGTAGTAGCAGAGAGTGCCTTGGAGTGGCCTAGGAGATTCCTCATCGAGATCATTCATAGGTATCTTGTTGAGTTATTTCTGTTATCTTATTTGTCCTCATTTTTCATATCTGTTATGATCGCTGACCTCTTTCTGCAGGTATTCTTGTACTTCCTTCATGCTGGACCTCATGTCTCTATGGAGGTTATGTACTGTACTGAGGCTTAACGTACGCGTGAGCGTGTTTTCACCTCGCGTATGTACGTCGCCATAACGTCTCTGTACCTGCGGGATCGGGGCGTTACACTGACTCTTAAACCTGACACGCTCTGTACTTGCAAAATTTTAAGATGGATGGTGGGCATGCCCCCTCAGCTTTCACAGCAAACAAACAACACAAAAGAGAGGGAAAACTCTCGAGACGCACGTGTAAGAATAAAAAAAAAACTCAGTTTCACTCATTTTCAAGTTAAACAAACAGCCCCTTAAAGACTCACACACCAGGAGGAGAAATCCTATCAGATGATGAGTAAATGGGGAAAAAGAAGAAAGAAAGAAAAAGAAAATTTTAAAGGACTAGAAATTTTATTTTCTGTCGGGTTTTGACTCAATACAAATCTATAAATTAGAGCTAGCCAGCCAATTCTCTTTATTTCATTCTGTTTTTCTATTTTCTCGTGTATTTATCTTTTTTTTGAGAGTTTTTTTTTGAATAGTTTTATACTATGTGTGTTGGTAGAGTTTTGGTTTGAGATATTCTGCGGATCCTGTATTTCTTATATTATAGCGGATTCTTCTCCTCTGTCAAATCATGTAAATCTGTGTCCGTGTTTAGCCCTTTATTTTTTTCAAAATTTGCTTGACTAAGTTATGATTATTATTATTTTTTTGAACATTAGACTGTAGCTGAGTAATTATGATTATTATAAAACTTTTGAATCAAGGAAATACTTTTTGGAAAACTGTAAAATTTGTGCAAGCTTAATTTTACAAATGTTCACATAAAAGAAAGAGAATACATGATACTTACTGCAATATATATAAATTTATGTGTTGCAGCACTGCAGCACTTTTCCTCGTGTGAGGAAGGTTTCAAAAACTATTTCATCTTTATCTGCATAGTCTCAAATAATAATGAATGAAAGACCGTGGGTTTTGATGATTATTCGCTTCACAGAATCTCTTCAGTTTAAGATGTAAATACTGGAGAAATCACCCAATTAACCTATCAATTTGAAGTGGCAGGTTAGCCCGACAGTAACACCTCTCCCTCTGAGGTTCCAGAGTCAATCATCATAGTTGTCCAATGAGGAATTTAATTTGAATAATTAGTGATAAGTGTCTGTGTAGGCATGAGGGTGACTTACATCCCGTTTCTCGAAAATGTTCAGTTTTCAAATATAGTACACGAGCTAATAATCTCGAAAATTCATGAAAATCTAGAATTTCTTGAGTACATGTAGTGATAAGTGCCTGTGCAGACATGAGGGTGACTTACATCCTGTTTCTCGAAAATGTTCAATTTCCAAATATAGCACACGAGCTAATAACCTCGAAAATTCATGAAAATCCAGAATTTCTTGAGCACATGTAAATCATGATGAATGGTGTGGGGATGATCCACAAGTAGGGAAGAGCTCCGCTCGCTCACAGATTGCCGGTTTGAACACTCGCGTGTGCAAGACATTGAGTGCCTTCATGCGTCTCTGACAAAAAAAAAATGTAACACATATTCTAGATATATAGCTCCAAAGAACTACAAGAAGATTTTTCTCACACAATTGAAATAGTTAGAAAATGCTGGAGAAATTGGTACCAGTCAGCGGATCAAACAATGAAGCCTCCTCCTCATCTTCTTCTTCACAAAAGATTTCAATATTCTCTTTAATTCTTGTCTAATCTCTCTCTCTCTCTCTCTCTCTCTCTCTCTCTCTCTACTCATGAGCCTAACTCAGAACTACAATTCATTGAGACCCTCCTAAATCTCTTCGAGAAAATTGCAAACACGTCCACAGGACACTGCAAATGGTGTATCATCCAGCGAAACACAACAAGTATCAGGTCCTCCTTTTAATAACTACAGATCGAACATGTCAATTATTTTTATGCTTCTGGTGCCTCCCCAGCAAAACTACAGAAGTTACTACTCACAAGCACAACAAGATGAGTTCATAGGATGTTTATCCATGTGCAATGAAGCAAACACAAAATCACTTCTGGTGGTGCACCAAAAAGCATTGGGTAATAGTCCAATGGAACTTATTTTGGAATTCCAGAAGAGTGGCAGTAACACCCCAAGTTGGAGTAGAGATTCGAAGGGCCTGGGCAGGGCCGCCTATGTGCCTGGCCCGGCCTGGGTTGGCACGGGCCAGTTCTCATGCACGGGGCGTGTCCGAGTTTGGGAAACGCAGGCCCACGACCGGGCCGGGCCGTGCCGGCAAGTACCGAACCCGGGTCGGACCCGTGCCGGGACAAAACTGCACAATGGCTATTTTTATAGCCGTTGGGCGGTTCCGGTGGAGGGGTTTGCATTTTTTTTTTTTTTTTTGTAAAATATCCCCAATAGCTATAATTGTGCAAGATTATAGTCGTTGGAGGGTTTTTGTAATTTTTTTTTACAAATAACCCCAACGGCTCTATCAGGTTCAAATTATTTTTTTTGGGCAAAAAAATTACACTTAAAAAGCATGTTTAAGAATTTTTTTAAAAAATAAAATAGTCGGTCCCGGGTCTGGCCTAGGCCAGGCCCGGGCCGCCCGGAAATTGCGGGCGAGCGCGGGCTTGGCCCGGCCCAGTCCTTGACCCCCCAGTCCGGGCTGAGCCAGGCCAAACCTGACCTGTTTCGTCCCACTAAGTTAGAGCGAATAGAATACGTAAGATATTCACGAGAAAATCTCTACCAAATAATAGTTCTAATGAAATCAATAACTAATCATCACTAGCATTTTCAAGAAAGTGTCCATAGGGAAAATACTCCCTCGGCCCAAAGCTAGAGGCATGGGATAATTACGAAAAAAATTTACTATATAACATCGACACTAGAAATCTCTGTCAATTTTTATATTTTCATTTGGACACTGCAAATCTTATAAGTTGAAACTAAAAAAAATTAAAAATCTCACATTAGTTGCTAATTATTTTTTAATGGTGAAATGATTAACATACGAAACTACCTCACATGGAAAAAAGATGGAACAGATTTACCACCATCAATTCCCTCACTCTCCCCCTCACTCTCCCCCGCTCTCCCCCTCCCTCCTCTTAGTACTTTTTCTCACTCCCACTCTCTCACCGGTTCTCTTACACTCTCTCCTCTCTCTTTTTCACCACCAGAAAATCCTAGTCGTTGTTGGAAAGTTAAAGTTAGGAAGGGGGAGGGCACAGAGATCGGGTGAAGGAAGAGAGCTATTCGAGTAATTTAGTTGGGAATTGATTAGTTAGAGTAAAATTGTTGGGTTTTAATGGAAGATAAATTGGTTAAAAATATCATATTTGAAGTTAAAAAAAGAATATTCAAGAATCTTTAAAAATATAAAAGGAGTGACTAACAGTTGTTTTTTTTTGTTCCAACTGAAAACTAGGGGATAAGATTTGGGTGTCAAAATGAAAATATAAAAGTTTAGGGTGAATACGAAATTAATAAAAGTTTCCTGTGTCTATACAGGAAACACGGGCGGACCAAATAGTGGGCCGGGCCGGGCTATAGCCCGGCCCATTTTTTTCATATATTGTGTTAAACTCATTCCTATTTTTGTTCTTTTTGATATATCGTGTTAGGATCTCTTCTATTTTGGTTTTATTTTAGCAAATTTTTTCCTAGTTCAACTCTTGATTTAGTGAAGAATACTGTTTTATTTTTTTGACAAATTCATATAATTTATAAGTATATGTTGTAAAAATTGCAGCCCACCCTAAAATTTATTCTTGGTTCCGTCTCTGACAGGAAAGATCCTATAAAAAAAGAATATTTAAAAGAAGATAAAAGAATAATAATAGAGACATTAGAGGTAAAAGTATATTTTTCCCTTTTTCTGATATTTTTATTGTATTTTCCTTATATACATCCTCAATATTTTTTATTTCTAAAATCACCCTAAATCTTCATATTTCTAAAACTACTCTCAAAAATTCTTTTCTACTTCTAAAATTATTTAAAATTCTTTTCTACTTCTAAAATTATTTATATCATCGGTTAAAAGGAATCAAAAAAGAGTACTCTCAACATATCAGTTAAAATTTTGTAAACTCTTAAATTTACCCTAAGCGGTCCCCCGTTTCTACTCTCCGGCCTCTATCGGATCCGGGTGCGACTGCGAGGACTGCTCTGCGGATCTGAAAACACTTTACCCCATATCCCAAGTTTATAACATCTTTGTATCAACTTACAAGCTCTCCAACGCACAGAACTTGGCAGACCATAAAATATCTGCTCCTTTCTACGGGAACGGCATCGATTAATTAACAAGACGTTCTTTACACAGTATGGTTCAGTGCGAAGGCATGCTTCAGTGCTTCTAAGATTAACTTAGTTCTTTGCATCACCATCCAACATTAGTCTCTGGTGCATGTAGGTCATGCTGGTAGCTGGAGACCATCGTGTTGGGATATTTGCTGAAGAACACATCGAAGCGAGCGATGGGCTCTTTTATGACTGTCGTTATGGGCCTGATCAAGCACTTGAATGGGCTCGGAAGCCAGGAGGATCGAAAACAAATTATTCGGCAGTGTCTCATGTTGGGAAATATGAAGAACAAATGTGAATCTTTGAGTTGAATTACGGCGAGATCCGTTGATTGATACAATTGGATAATGGTTGGAGTGTGTTCTCCTTCCATTGTGGATGAACGTGATATATTCACGTGTTCAATTCCGACTTCGAATGAATGAGATATTCAAGTCTAAAGTTTGTCTAATTCAAAGGTAAAAGGGGACTAAAAGTAGTTAAAAGCATTTAATCTCACATTGGCCATGTGATGGAAGTATGAAGTGTTTAAATAGAGAAAAATGAGAACAAAAGGTGTGCCCTTTGGGTACTTGGAGTTTTCGCGCACGAGTAGGGGAAACCATGCCCGTGTGCGCCGGCCGGGGTCGGGGCAGGGCCCGAGCTCCCTACTCGGTCCGGTTCTTTTTGAATCGGGGCTCACGGGTTTGGGTTACAGCGGATTGTACCCGCTCCGCCATCCGGATTCGAACCCAGTCAGCGCAACGACTGACAAAAAAACACCGCAAACAGTTGGGCGGTTTCTGTCTGAAACGAACCGCGAACAGTTGGGCGGTTCAGACCGGACCGTTCGGTTGGGTCGGAGGTTGGGTCAGAGTGCTATAAATAGCGCTCCTTTTCTCTCATTTAAAACACACAGAAACAAACAAGCAACACAGAAAAGGAAATCGCGTTCCTTCTTCTGCATTCTAAAGAGAATTCTGCAACTCATGTTCGAAGTGACTTCCAACAGGAAGTGAGAATTCTATAACTCGTATTTCGAAGCGACTTCCGCAACTCGGGTTCGAAGTGACTTCCAAGAGGAAGTGGGAATTCTGCAATTCGTATTCCGAAGCGACTTCCGTAACTCGGGTTCGAAGTGACTTCCAACAGGAAGTGGAAATTTTGCAACTCGTATTCCGAAGCGACTTCCGTAACTTAGGTTCGAAGTGACTTCCAACAGGAAGTGAGAATTCTGCAACTCGGATTTCGAAGCGACTTCCAACAGATTCTGAAAATGTTCAACAGATTCTTTAATAGAATTGTTGTCTGAATCTGTGACTTCCAAAGAAGAGTATTCTTCTACCTTCCTCCTTTCTCTACAGTAGGCATTCCTCCAAAATAAAGACAAATATTCTCCCTGAAATTTGTCTTAGTCCTGCTGCTTTGATAATCCTGTGAAGGTACTGGTTAACTATGGTTCGACCGTACGGTGATTTGGTAGTGCTATCCAAATACCGTGAAGGAGTGTTGTATATTGGGAGACCAGCGTCCAGTAACCCGTTAGCACCGTAGCGGGGATGTAATTGTCTTAAGGACATTCGCTATAAGCGTACCTCACTTCAAGTACTGTATAAGTGAATTAATTTTCTTTATATAGGGGTTATACTGATATTCAGTATATTGAGGCTGACTTATACTAGTCTAATTGGTGTTTAACCAAGGAAGGTAATTGAAAGGTGGTTCTATAATTAAGGAACGTTCTATTGAATAAAAAACCTCCCACCTGATATTCACCGACCTGGCCAATTAGATCGGTGAAATTGATTAGTTGTCAGATTGATCCTAGGATCTAACATCTCATAGCAGAGAGCCTCACTTCGCACTCACGAATATGAGGATCGTCTGATGGGGCGCTTGAGGTCCGTCGACATCAATGGCGGAGTTCACTGGGATCCATCGACATCAATGGGCGGTGGGAGAGGGGGAGGGGGAATTAGAGAAGAGAGAGATAAATTGATAATTTACTTTAAAAACTGTTAAAAATTTAATAGCAGGATATTTTTAGTCAAATTAAAATTTTGGTGTAATTTTAGTAATATGAAGATTGGAGGGTAATTTTAGAATTAGAGAAGATTGGGAGGTATATACTAGTATATCATCAATGTCGGTGAAAAACCAATCAACCAATTGATCAGGAGTAGGAGGAGGGATGAGGAAAAAAGAAAAAAGAAGGAAGAAGTGAGGGGAGCTGGGAGAGAAAGAAGAAAGAGAAGACGGGGAAGGACGGACAAAGTTTCTATATGAGTGACGAGAGAAAACTTCTCTACGCTCGGCTTTGATAAGAAAACCCACTTTTATCAAAACCGACCGAAGAGAAGTTTTCTCCCGTGACTTATGTAAATGTAAAATGTGTCCGTCCGTCTGTTCTCTCTCATTTCCTTCTTCCGCGCGTGCCATCATCACTGTCGTCCTCTCTCTTCCTCCTTCCGGTTCTTCTTCCTCCTCCTTCTCTTTCTTTTTCCTCTTTCACTTCTTTCTTGGGTTAGCTTACACCGCAAGCGGTATACGTTATTTATTTTTCCAGGTAAGGGGGACCACCGCCTTTCTTTTGCATTGGCCCACCAAAAGAAATTTTATTATTCAAATTATTATGCAAATTATTGTTTATTATTATTATTATTAGCTTTTGTTTTTTGATCGCCATGAAGAAGGGCAAAATGGCCATCAAGATCTCTTCTGAATTTTCCCCGAAGAGAAAACACACTCAACCCCCAAGGATTCTCTCACTGTAAAACAACGAATCTCTCTCTCTCCCGTCATGGCGAAGTCCACAAAGCAAATTGTATCTGGTTTCCAAAGTTCTATTTCCACCAAATCTCATCAAAACCCATACCCCCAATCCCTAATCCTCACCCTCTTTACAAAAGAGCTTACTCCACTGAGTTTCCCCCAGACCCACCTCCCAAAATGGCATAATTTCTCGATTCCTCCACCAAAATCACAAAATTTCAAGCCAAAAAACCTTTTTCCCACCTGGGTTTTCCAATTCAAGATGGTTAGTTTACACGAGAAACTTCAGTGCTGGCAAAATCAATGCCGGGCTCGGGAAATCCCTGATCAAGGATCCCCTGTCCAAGGTCAAATTGGGAATTTCGCAGTACCGCGAGGCGGTGGGGCTGCAGGTGGAGTCATTCTGGAAGAGGAACTACTTGGTTCTTGTGGGTGCAGGGGGTGTTCTTGTTTGCATTGCCTTGTGGAGGGCCATGTTTGGGTTGCAAGCACTTTCGTCGGCCTCTCCGAGGGGATGGCCAAGTATGGTTTCTTGCTCTGGCTGCAGCCATGGTATCTTTCGGTGTGAGTGTTTCTCTATCATGTTTTTGTTATGTCAATTGTTGAATAATTTACTTGCATTGCATTGAAAGATTGTCCGCTTTGCGCTAGGATGCTGTATAAGTTAGTTGTAATACATAAACGACACTGTTACATTCCAATTCTGGTTGTTAGTTAGTTGCGGGCATTGATGGCGAAAACATTGGCATGTGCTTGGTGGGAAATGTGAGAGATGTGAGATGTGTTTGTGTTGGTATAGAACATGACATCTTTTATTTCAAGAATTCATTGTGACATGTGTGTGGTGTTATGAAGTAGACAACAAATAAGCAGAGGATGATCTTCAAACACACAAGAAGCATCATTAAAGATTCATGTTGACTCCACTAGACATTTGTATCGTTACCCAGAAATTCTTAAGGACATACACAAGAAAAGTTTTGTAGTCAATAACCGGTTAAACCATCTAATTGCTCAAGGTTCATGGCTGCTCAATAATCTATCAGCCATCACAATTCCCTAAGACCTTATATCTTGGTAAACATTTATGCTTGCTCCCTTTCCACCAGCCGCGTTAGCTGGCTCTCATCTGCCATGGCACTTGCAATGGGTCAGTCGCGTTTATTGACTGCTGTGGCTGTAGTGTGACTGCCATGGTCTTATTATGGGTGGTTATATGTTGAATATTCCATGTCAAAGCCGTGGCGGCATGTGTGTGTGTGTTTTTTTTTTTTTTTTTGAAAGAGTTTGTTAAATGCACGAATCATCCTTCTACACTCACATTTACTTGTATTCTGGCAGTTTCATACATATTGAATGAATGTGGGCCCTGTGGGATATCTGAAGTTATTAGAAGAAAACAATGTTGCTGTCTTGGAACACTGACTTCAGTAGAAAGACTTGAAACATATTTTCCTTTTGTTAGTCACGCTATTCTAAGATAAAAAGGATTGCAAACATCGGTACTTAAGGCGATAGGGGTTGCTTTAAACTTTTATGGTAAAAGTCTAAAGACATCAAGTGCCCTAGTTAACCACATTTATGTTTTGATTCATGAATAGCCTGTTTTCTTTCCAAAACCGTCATGTGATTTTCAGTCTTAACTATCCTAAGTTCCTAATGATCCATGACCTCTTGAACTAAGTTGACTTTTTCTCAATGTGCAAGGTAATTAATATGATACTGTAAGATCCAAAGAGAGCCATGGGCATGTCACATTCTATAAGTTATATAGTTTAGGCTTTCTTCTCTCTTTTGGTGAGCAGTAAGTGTATATTTTAGAAGTTCACCAATGTTGCATACTAGTAAAGAGGAGAAGGAAGAACCGTATGTCGGGTTTTCTGCTTGAATGTTTGAAACCGAATTCCTACAATCTCCCAGTTGGTCTAGGATATGTTTTATGCATATGCCAGCAAAGCAGCCAACTTTAGACCAAAGTCGTGCTTGGCTAATTTTGTAGTCGTGTACTAGGTTGAGAACTAGCTATGAAGATGTTTGCAATAGATATTTTCAAAAAGCGAGTTAAGAAGGGGGGAGAGAGAATGATATAAAAAAGTTCAAAAGTTTCCTCATGCAGGAGTTGTTGCTAATTTATTGACCATTCAATCTTTACTTACTGGACTTTACAAGATGAAATGATGATTCCAATTGCCAATTAAACACTTGATCCTCTTGTAATATTATGAATGGGGGAAGGGGAGAGTGGAATCAATTGCCGAAAGTGCCAACATGGTGAGTTGCACGGTCACATATTGTTATACTTGTTTCAACACTATTGGAAGATGGATAGATTTTATGTTTCAACGAGGCACACAAAAACTTTAGATAATTATTCAACTTTGTTTTATCGCAAATATTTTGAAGGATTCATTGATACGATACTAATGCGCATGCGATTCATTTGGACACATAAACAGTTTTCAAAGTGTATATTCAACTTTTGTGTTGAAGGTTTCTTCCCTACAATCTTCTCCACAACAATGGCTATGAAACACTGAAATTCTATTCCTGTGATTGTCTTAGTTGATGCAGTAGGTGGTTAAGACACTAACATATAATGTTAGGCTGTATCATTCTGGGTTAATACAATGAATGATTAGATTGATATATTGCAAATATGCAATAGAAAGGTATGTAGTAAGTAGTGATGTTTTTGGGTCTACTAGGTGTTCTGTTAGTAGTTACTGTTGTTTGGTCATTTTAATCAACTTTTAGTGAAGTTCCACTTTCTGATGTTCTTTTTTGTGCTTATACTGTATTTCTTATTTTTGAAGGCACAACATATTAAATTCTCTTTAGAGTTGGATAGTCCCACGGTTGGCATTACTATAGTTTTTGGTATCATTAACTATCAGTCTAGTAACCATTACTCAGGCTGGCTACTGGTTTTAATCAGATTTTTGTAACAATGTACATTAAAGAAAATCAAATTGAGGTTTGCTATGATCGAGGATTTTGACAATGTTCTATAGCTTTGAGTCGGATAATAGATTAGACGTTTACAGTTTAATTGTAACTTGGGCAGAGAATCATTAGTACTATGTTTTAAATTGACTTGACATATCAATTCCGTGGGTTTCAGAAAGTTTGCCAGTCAAAAATTATTGTCTCAGAGTGTATGCTGGTCATTCTATCCTACATAAACTGTGAAACGGGGCGTATGGAGTTGGGAGGCTTTTTTCTTAAAACAGTTCATTTTTTCCCCCTGGGAATAAGAGATGATTTTAATTTTTTCAAGAGGCAATAAAGATGATTTTAATTTTGTAAAGAATACTGTGTGAGATGGCAAGAGATAAAACTTCTGGAATAGAAGGCCCTTCATGAAAACATTGGGTATATCACTGATGCCTCCCTGGTTGCAGGGAGCTAGTGGACCATGGATCATAACTAGCCGCAATGAAATGTATATCTTGCTTGAATTACTGAGCAGAGATATTTGACCAACGATTCTTGATCCCTGAATATATGAAAGGAAAGTGTGAGCATGCACGTTTTTGTGCGCGCGAGCTAGATAGCTTGTCGGACAATTTTTTCAAAATTTTGCACTGGGACTTCTGAATATTCATCAGCGCACTCCTTTATTTTTATTTTTTGGTTGTAGTCTTTTTTTCTCTTCTTTTTTCTTTTTATTAAACAGATGCTGTAGTCTGGTTTCGGACCTGGGACCTCGCTTGACCCGGTCCTACCCACATCCATGGCTATGGTATTGTTAATGATGATGATGATTGGTTTGTTTCTTTCCATACTTGTTTGGATCACTAGTTCCGGTCATAGTACCATTTTAGGGATCAAGATTAGAAACGTGCAAACCCAACAAAATGTCAGTGCAGCATGTTTAGTCAGTATAT
>JAVJIF010021548.1:0-27919 GCA_038442645.1 Agave tequilana
CCTCACTTGTGTTTAACCACGAGAGCTTCATATAGCACCTCAACTCTTATTCAGAGGAATCAAGAGGAGTTAGTCTAGATCCCTTCATCGGGAATTCGGCTACACTCGTTGGTTACATTATGTGTGTTGTCATTTAAGTTTTAATTTTCGCATTTTGTTCATTAGATTAGCTGTACACCTATTCACCCCCTCTAGGTGTACTTACAATTGGTATCAGAGCCTACGCTCCTGATATTAGGTTTAACCACTTAGAAGTGTGATCTTGGTTTTGCTAATCTATCATTTGCATTTGCACACGTATATTGTTTACACACACTCATGGATTGCTTGTCACCTCCAATGTTTGATGTCTCCAACATTGACATGTGAAAATTTAGGATGTCCATGTATCTAAAAATCTTAGACTTGCATGTTTTTCCTTGCCGCTACCAAGAAATCCTATCTTGGTAATAGCAAGTATATGAAGGCCAATGCACAAGCCCTTGAGGCACTTAGAAGTACGCTTATTAAAGAATATTTGTGCTTAGTTTCTAACTGTGATTCCGCCTTTGTAGTGTGGAACACGTTGACCTCCTCCGAGCTTCAAACGCCTAACATAATGGAGAAAGAATCTAGTGAGGATGAATCCGAACAACGATGTTACATGGTTCAAGGGAATGACTCCCTTGAGGTACTTTCGGACACTCAACTAGATAGTGCTAGCTCTTCATTTGATAATCTTGATGGTATGGATGCCGATGCATTAAATGAAGAGTTATCTATTGTTTGTGAGAACCTCCTTGAAAAATATAAAATTTTGAAAAAGGAAACTTGTAAGTTATCAAAAGAAAATAAGGATTTATTTTTAAAACTTCAATTGGCTTTAAAAGAGAAGGTTGAGATTTCAAATGAGTGTGACTCTTTGAAAACCCAACTTGAACTTGTTTTAAATGAAAACAAGATTTTGAAAAAAAAATGATTGTGAAAATGTTTTGAAGAAAAATGAGTTTTTAACTTCAAAGCTTGATTTTGTTTTAAAAGAGAATGAATCGTTGAAAAACAAAATTGCTTCTATTTCAAAAGAATTGGTAATGGTTCTAAAAAGAATATATCTTTGCAAAATGTTTTGTCTACACATGTTTGCCATGCTAGTGTAGCTTCACCTAACTTACCTATTGCATGCACCTCTTCTAAAATTGAAATGATATATCTATGCTTAAGAAGAGTGTGGTTTGTTTGGGCTCTACTTTGAGCCATTGTGCTTTGAACCATACACGTTTGGAATCTATGTTTCGAAGAAACAAGTCCCTCTTATGCATGCACACAAATCACGACATACACATGCTTCTCATGTACACACTTATAACACGATGTATGCTCATCTGTACACTTATACACATTGTGAACATAAGGGCCACCTTGCTAAGTTTTGTAATGATCGTATACATGATTCAAATTTAGCAACTAAATTTGTTTGAGTTAGGAAAGGTGCTAACCCACCTGGACCCAAAAGAGCATGGGTACCAAAGACCACCCCTATGTTATTTGATGTAGGTGTGAACTCTCGCTTGACGTGAGAGCGATGGTGCCTTGAGGTGGATGCGTTCCAAGCTTAAAGAGGACTATTGGATGCATCACTTTCAAGGGGATTATGGTGAGAGGACCACCTTGTTTTGGAGATATCGAGAGTTGCCTTCATTATTTTGGTAAATATCTATTATTCCTCATTTATATTTGCATGCTTTTAGGTCATTCATTTATAGCATGTCATGTTTTTAATGTTCATTATGCCATATGCCATGTTTATTAGTCCTATGACATGCATGATTAGTATTTGAGACACCCATGTTTATATGGACACATATTTAGTGTTCTCACTTTAATTTAACTAATGTGTATGTCCTAGATCTAATGCATATGCATTTGCCATAATGATCATATGAGTTTTGTTTTGATTTCTATGCTTCATATTTTGATTACATGTCTAGATGTTAGTTTTCATTAAAACTTAGGTATATACTTGTACAACTAGTGAGTCACAAATAGATTATTATATGTTTGTACTTGAATGCTCATTTGTACCCATTAGATGTACTAGTATAGTCTAGTTTTGATGATTCATACATTTGACTTGTATTCCATATTTTTGACATATTTTCATGTGTATGTTTTAACTTCATGTATATGTCTATTTTATCTAAACTATTAGCTATACATATACATCCTTGCGCCACTTGCCTTCATGCATATACTTTTGTGGACTCGTTTATTTTTTGGATATGTATGTATACTTTAGTTTGTACATGACATACATATACCTTGAAGGATTCTAGTTTCGATGATTTTCATGTTTTAAGGAATTTCATATTGAGTTTTATTGTCTAGTTTCATGATAATGTGTTTCACATAACTCTTATACACTCACTTTATTTATTGTTTTCTCATGATTTTGTTTTCGTGAGTATGATATGGGCTTTATAGATTTCAAGTGTTTGTGATCATGTGATTTACATATTTTCATGGAATATATTTTTGTTTTATTCCTTACTTGAAAGATTTAGTACTAGTTTACAAATTTTTCTTATAACTAGTTCGTATTCTTCATTTTGGAAGAGTTTTCAATTATGCTAAACTATTTTCAAACCTATTTTTGAAAACCCTTTCCATTGAAGGCGGTTGGTTGGTGACCATGTCTTATATGCTTCTTATTAAAATCCATTTTAAACATGTGCATGAAATGGGTGGTAGGTAGTATGAGTTATACACTTATCTTATTGTGTTTTCAATTGATATCATTGGATCTTTTCAATTGGTATCACTATTGACATTCTTTTTGTATACTCATATATGTTTTTATATATATGTATTCTTACACTTCAAATAGTATCAATTTCGATTGGTATTCAATTATCCATACATATATATATGCTTTATTTGTGCTTACTATATCTCTATATCTTTGAGCATAAATTTTAGTTATGCTAAGCTTGATTTCTTCAATGACCACATACTTCAATTGATTATGTTTCAACTGGTATCTTATACAAGTTTATACATTATTTTATTTGGTATTTCATAAAGGGGGAGAAAATTTATATTTCACTTTTCAATTGGTTTTGCTTGCCTTTGGTATTCTACTCCCACACTTTATGTTGAAATATGATTAAAAAAATATTGATTATTTTTGGTATCATATGCTCCTAATGAAAATTACTTTCAATTGGTACTAATCTTTATAATTGATATCAAGATTATCTATATATTTTTTAATTGATATCAAAATTTTTGGTTAAATTCTTCAAAATGATTTATTTACTTACAATTGGTATTTAAATTATATTAAAAGCATTTGTTTTATGTACCTTTAATTGGTATGTTTTATTTATTTTCAATTGATATCATGATGCACGAAATTGATATATTTTTTTTCAATTGGTATCATAATGTTTTGTTTTGATTTCACCCGTTATTGATATTTTTTGTTTAAGACAAAAAGGGGGAGAACATTGTTGTATTGTTCTCTTTGACCCCTTTGTTGATGATTGACAAAAAGGGTGAGAATGAGGTTATATGCATGTTTATTGTTTATTTGTAAGTTTATATCAAAGTTGTTTCATATTGATATTTTTTATTGTTGGTATCAAAAGCTTTATTGATTATCTTCAAATTGGTATCAAGAATTTTTTTTATTGATTGGTATCAAGAGCTTTTATGTTGCTTTTATTGATAAAGTTTTCACATTGAAATTTTTATTGGTATCAAGAGCAATTATTTAAACAACATATTTATTTTAAAAAGGAAAAGGAATTTGTTTTAAAAGTTTGGTATCAAGAGCATGTTCATTTCATTATTTTATGCATGTTGATGCATATTCATGTTTAGTATTCATTGCATATATTTATTGTTTATTGTTATGCATGAGTTAAAGGGGAGCTTCTTTGAAGCTGAACTTTAATCCATGTATATATAACTCCATGAGTTTTCTCATCATCAAAGAGGAGGAGATTGTTGGCCCAGAGGCTTCCACTCTAGTTTTGATGTTGATTAACTCATGTAGTTATAGTTTACTTATAATCTTGTGATGTTTAGTTTCAGATACTTAACCAAGATATTAGTAGGTGATTAGCTTCAACAAAGGGTTTTGGAGCTTTCACATGGTGATTCAAGAGCCCGAGCGTTAAAGTTCATATCTAGCACTTGGTTGGAGTCAAGCTTGGTGGATCACGTTTGGATCGAGTCGACTTGGAGACGGCGCTCTACAAGAAGACTTCGGTACAGTATTTAGTTTATAGTTTAGATCCATTGTTAAAGATTAAATAGTGTGATATGCTTAAGTTCACAACACACACTTGTTTAAAGTTTCATGTTTATTGGTTTTCGGTTTTTAGTTTAACCGATCTTGATTTTCATGAATAGATAGAATCAATAAGTTTAAATGGTTTAATGTATATTAGATTTGTTCTATATACATCTATGCTTCAACTATTTAAACAAACTTAGTTTGATAGTCTATTTCATGAGTTTGGAGTTTTGGTATTTTAACAAAACTTATTTTTGGATTTATTGTCAAAAACATTGATATATATCTTTATATGTATATTGGATTATATCCATATACTATATGCCTCAAAATTGTTTCAATATCATGTTTTTGTATTTGGATGAGTTTTGGACAAAAAGATTTTCCATTTCAAAAATCCTAGTTTTAGAAAATACGGATTTTGATTTTAGGCAAAATTTTTAAGTTACAAAAATAGTTCAAAATGCTTGTAACATGATTTGATTTTACTCAAACATGTTTGTATGTCAAAGTATTATACTGAAACTATTTTTGTGAATTTTTAGAGATTTTATGGGATTTATTTGATATTAAAAAGACCACCTTTTAAATCCTATAATCAGCCCTGCTAGGCTCTGGCGGTCGACCGGGCCGGTCGACCGGACCCAGAGTCGGTCGACCGACGTGCACAAAGACGGGCATGCAAACCAGCTACTTAGGCCGGTCGACCGAGCGGTCGACCGACTGAAAGTGCCCCACTCTCGGGTGGGGGCAGTCGACCTTGAGGCTTGGCACGGTCGACCGAGCGGTCGACCGGCCAGAGAGCAACTGCTCTCTGGATTTGACATAGTCGACCGCGGCGGTCGATCGGCAGGCTCAACGGTCATATTTTTGACCGTTGGCCGGTCGACCGGAAGGTCAAAACTGACCTTTCTGCTGCCAACGGGCAGAATTCTTATGGGGGTTATAAATACCCATTTGAGAGATGTTTCTCTCTAAGTTTTCAAGAGCTAAATTTCCCCATTCTCAAGTGTTTAAAAGCAAGTTTTCAAAAGAGTTTTTGGCTTTAAAGATTTCATCTTTATCTTTAAAGGGTTGGAAAATCATTTGAAAAGAAAATTCTTTGGAAATTGATTTGATCTTCATTTGCATTTCTATCTAGAGTTTTTCGCTAGAGTTTTTCTTTGAGTTTTTGATTTCCAAACTCTTTTGTTTTTCACACTTGAGCTTATCAATTGTTTTGTGGTAAAAGAAATTAGTTTGTGGTTGAAATAGACCACCTAGTTATAAACCCTCCTAATTTGTGATATCCCTCTTGTGTAGAGGTTGATTATTGGAGTGGTAGTTATCTCCCTCTAGTGAGAGATGGAGATTGTGTTTAGCTCCCTCTAGTGAGAGGTGGAGTTTGTGTTGGAATTCTTCAAGTGTGAGGTAATTGGTGTTTGTTGGCTAAGTGCCTACCCCTCTTGTGTGAGGTGGTTTCTGTGTTGGTTGTTCCTTTCCTCTGTGAGAAGTTGTATTGGTTGAGAGAGGAGTTGTGTACTCCCGATTGTATTGCCCCAAATCCTCAGTGGAGGTTCCCTGTGTGGGAGTTCTGTGTGGACGAGTTAGTAGAAATCCTTCTGTGTGAAGGCGAGGACGTAGAGTTGTGTGCTCGAACCTCGAAACAAATCTTGGTGTTTGCGTTTGATCCATTGACTCTAACTCTCTCTCTTTTATATTGTGCCTTACATTGTTTCATATTGCTATATCATATACATGCTTGTGTTTTTTGTGTGTGCCTCACTTGTGTTTAACCACGAGAGCTTCATATAGCACCTCAACTCTTTTTTAGAGAAATCAAGAGGAGTTAGTCCAGAGCCCTTCACTTGGAATTCGGCTACACTCGTTGGTTACATTAAGTGTGTTGCCATTTAAGTTTTAATTTTCGCATTTTGTTCATTAGATTAGCCGTACACCTATTCACCCCCTCTAGATGTACTTACATAAATAAGGGGTTGAGTTTGATTCTCATCAGAAGCTATTTCTTTTTCTTTCTTTTTTCTTTTTACTAAGTTTTCTTCGCAATGTAAGAACCTAGCATGCAGTTTTTTTCTCAATAAGAACATGTGCAAGAGGTTATTTATATACAATGAATAGTAATCAATATTCTTTAAGAGGGAAAATTTATCAGAAGATGATCTTATAGAACAAGAGGTTTCTAGCTGTAGTGGTCAAAAATTGATCCTCATCAAGATGGTAATACATGTTCATGCAACTGAAAGCCTTCCACTGAGAAGTACCCACAACTCCCGGTCTGTCCCAAGGCCTCCGCCACGCTACATCCTTCCGGAATCACTCCAGACCGCACCAAAGTCAACTTTCATACCAAAGACTCTTCTACCTCAGAAGCTCCGCTGTCTCAAGCCATCCTGGAGTAATCTCCAGCCCAGAAGACTATATCCCTCCAAAGCCATCTGTAGTCCAAGGTTTCCAATTCCACTCCAGAAGTCTCGGCAACGGCCACCGAGATGTTCATCTACTGTTACGCCTCTCCTTTCTTTCCCACATTTGTAGTGTGTAACGCTCCCTAGTGCGGACAATTATGAACAGTGACGAGATTTCCTGCATTCAAACCCCCAGTTCAGCGCCAACAATCATGGTCGTTACAACAAATCAATATATGCAGATCGTGTAGTTACGAAGATCTCGCAAGCACCTCATTCGCTTCCATGCCGATAGCTCACTATAAGTAGATCTCCTCTCCAAGGAGGAAGGGATCCTTCCCTTCCAATTGATCCTAACTCAGGGACATTCCAACAAAATTTCTGTAATCCCTGTAACATGAGAATCATAGTGGAATCATCTCCTCCTTCCGTGGTTTTTTTTTTTCCGATTTAGGTTTTCACTTAACAAAACTTGTGTCTCTCTTTTTCTGTGTTGTGCATCACCTTTATTCACACACTCCTCGCTTTCCTACTCTCGCTTATAGTATGTGTTAGCCCAAGGTTACAATCACCCAGTTTTAGAGTTTTGATGATCACAAAACATATATAGTTATTTGTACTAATCAAGTTTAAGTGTTTAAGATTAATTCAGGATTCTAAGAATTCAAGAAATTTCTTCCCCTAAAGGAAGATGGTGTTGACTCAAGATGACTCAAATACGGGATCAAGAAATCAAGTAACTCAACGATGCAAATGGAAAAGCCCGAATTAAAGATCTTGTAGTCACCTTGACCCTTATAAGATATTAGTATGTTAAAGAGTAAGGATATGTTAGATGTGCTCAAGAAGCTACACACAAAAAAAATATACATTTCCAAATACAAGTTTTGAGTAGTATTATTTTTGTTGCATGTTTGGTTAATATACATGTTTCATAATTTTTAAATTTTTATATCAAGTTTAGAACATGTATTTTATCTCCTATACTATGCTACATAACCCTCAAACTAATTCAAAATGTTTTAAAAATATTTTCAAGTTCAAAAATCTGTTTAAATTCTATTCCAGGCCATAACGGTCGACCATAGCTGTTTCAGGCCAACACGGTCGACCGGGTCTTTTGGCTGTGGATGTGCACGCTGTGAACGTTTGTCGGTCGACCGGGTCGGTCGACCGTCAACCCTTGCGGTCGACCGACTGCATGACACTTGCTCTCGGTTTATGCTGGTCGATCGGCAGGTCAAAAATCTCTTTTAAAAATGCCCTACGGTCGATCGGGTGGTCGACCGGAGCCAACGGCTATTTGCCAAGTGGCGTGCCGGTCGACAGGCCGGTCGATCGACAGACGTCCAGACTGGCACCAACGACTTTATTTTGGATCTGTTTTGTTTTTTATGGGTTCTAACGGCTATTTCTTATTTCCAAGTGGTTAAACACACCCCTAATGCCTAGTATCACTTATGAATAGTATTTTCCTTTGCCTATAAATAGAGGTCATGGGTTTTTAGTTTTCAACAACAAAAATATCCAAGTTTCAAGTGTTTTCAAAAGAAGAAGTGTTTCATTGCTTTCCATTTTCAAAATTCTTTCTATTGCAAAATTTTCAGTTGGTTTACGAGTCTTCTAAAGCTTTACTACTGAAAATTTCCTCTCACTTTACTTCTTGAGCCAAAAATCATACTCCACTCTATAAGAAGTTGTAAGGGAGTGTTTGTGGTCTTCTTAGATCACCAAATGACTTGTGTTCCAATGAGTTGTGGTCCCTCTTGTGTGGAGGATAGTATTGTTAGAGTTGGGTACTCCGTGATTAGTCTACAATTCCGCATTATTATGTCGCATTCTCTCACAGTTTTAATGAATAAATAGTCGTCTTAATCGTGTTTTGGTCTTAATTACAGGTAGATCCAAAGTCCAAGGGCAAAGATGGAATAAGAGCCTAATTCATCTCAATTAAGGGTAATTAATCCCGCAATTACTTGGAGGCTAAGAAAGGATTTTCTAGAACATACATTGAACCTAGACTCCTGCGCTGTCAGACGAATATTCGGGCGACAGTACCAGAAACGGAATATACCCTGAACATTCTCGCAGCCAGAGGAACAACCTGACGAAATCCAGAGACGTAGCTCCCTAGAATTGCCGCGGAATCTCGGCAGTCCTTGAGATTCCGCGGCATTTTTGTGGAGCCACGCGTCGATTTTTGACGCGTGGCCCCGTCTCGTCTTTCAGAACCTTCTTTTGCCTATAAATAGCCCTGCAGAGAGCCCAAACGCAAGCAGTCTTCGTTTTTAGGAGTAGGTCCAGATTTTAGGAGTAGTGTAGGTGAGTGTTCTTCATTTCTTGTATTTTCTTTTCTTTGTTTTTAGATCATTATAGTAGGGCTGAGTGATTCATAGAGAGAGAGAGATTGAGAGTGATTGATGTAATAGAGAGTGACACTCTATGTAAAGGTGCCTCCTTTCTCCTCCATTGTAATCTCCTTCACCTTCTAACATGATTTCTTGCTAACTTTTTCTTCTCATGGCAATCTAACTACTAACCACTAACCATCTAACCACTTACTTGATAATCCACATAAATCGAGTTGCCTCTACAAGGCCTTGTTCTTGCAAGAGCCATTGATGGCCAAAGATGATGGGTTCTAACATCTAACTTGCTAACTTGCTAACCAAACTAACTCTCTTTTATTTCATGCTCTTTTATTTCATGCTTGTAGTGTAATGAGTGATGCTTGTAATTGCTTGTTCTTGTTGCAATGTTTTGATTGTTATGAACCATCCATGAGCCATGCTTTGTATCGCTTCTTTGAAGACAAGGATTGTGATGGCCGAGGATCAAAATGTGAGGCAACTATCTCGAAGAGGTTAGTATGCTTAGTGGAGTATTTAGTAGTTAGTAGCCATGAGTTTTCTTTTAGTTTGTTTTAGAAAGCTTTTTCCAAAATTCTTTTATTCATTTTCATCGTTGTTTCCATCGTCTTCTTAGTTCATCATAGTTCCATCTTCTTTCTTCATTTGTTTTCAACTCTCTTCTATTTTGTTTTCACTTCATCATTTTCATCGCTCTCCTCACCTACCACATTCTAGATTTCATTTTATCTTCTTTTTCATTCTCTTTTCATTCTTTTAAACAAAGAAGAATTGTTAACAAATAACGGGAATAGAAACTGTTAATGCTTCTATCGCCTCCCTTCCCTGTGGATTCGACCCGTTAAGCCAATGCTATAACGGTAGTATCGAGGGTACATTAAGCACATTCGAGCTTTTCATTTGATTTCACATAATACACATTTTTGAGTGCTAGTTTTACCCCGATCAAAAAAATGGCGCCGTTGCCGGGGAAGGGAATGGTTTTGATTTCACGTTTTTGTTAATTGTCTTCTCTGTTTTGGTGTGCAGGGCATTCTTTACAGGTGCTTAATATTGCATAACATAAACTAGCCTTGCATCTCCCTGCTCTTGAAAGCAGGGCCCCAGATTCCAAAGAAAAGCCGCGGAATCGCGACTTTTGCCGCGAAACCGCGGCCATTGTGCAAAAATTCTGTATCTTGTTTGTTCTGGGATGTGTATCTTGTAATAGCTAGTTGATTTGTGCTGCTATTTTTCTGCTTTGATTGCCTACACACCATAATAAATAAAAGAACTAAAATACGGTATTTGGACGCTTTTAAAATGGTGTAGACATTTGCATTTAGGCACGTGTCAATTCAATTCCAATATACTGTATTTTATTCTGTTGTTGTGATTTGGATGGAGATGTACATATGGCATTGCATATAGCATAGGACAAACACGTGGGTGATTTATCGCTTTGTGTTATATTCTTGTCTATATTGCACACTTGCACGAATTGAAATTAAGGGCAAAACCCAAACAAGATAAGGTGGGATTTAATCACCCTTCCTTAGCCCAAAAATCATCTCCCCACTCACACAACCCAAGCCCTAATAAAATTTGAATAGACGTTGGCCCCTAGGGACATGTCATCTAGGTCTAGGTCAACCCTTTTATCGGCTTGGTTTTGATTTTTCTTTTCTTTTTGTTTGATGTTTGATTTTTCTTTTTTGTGATTGTTTGTGAAATGGCATTCAACAATAACAATTCTTTCAATCCGAACATGAATCCATATTTCACATCACCTCCATTTTATTCGGATAATTCCAACCTGGCGTTTTACAATATGCACCAATCAAATACACCGGGTTGGCCTTATCCGAATCAATACGACTCATACCCACATTCTTATGACTATAATTTCCAAAATAATTTCAACTCGTCACAGAGTCATTGGGGATTCCAGTCCCCCGAGCCAAATTTTCATCCTCCTTGTCACCATGTCCATCATATTCACCTTGTCCACAATATTCATTTCCCGAGTTCACTTCCTACACTCCTTTTTATGAACCTCCCATTAAAGAAAAATCTGAGTTTCAAAAGAGGATAGAAGCCAATCTACAAGAGGGTAATCAACAACTTCAGAAAACATTGGCTTCTTTAAAACAAATTCAAGAGTTTTACTCAGTTCCACCTCTTCATAATGAACAACCATTTGTCATGGGAACGAGTAAAGAACTCTTGTGTGAGTCCAAGCTTCAATCTCCACACATTTTTGACTCACATTATTCACAAAATTTCCAAAACCAGAATCTTATACTCCCATTTTTGAGCAACCACTTGGAGATACATCAAGTCTAGATAAGAGTATGGATATCTTGCAGGAGTCTTTATTACAATATCAAAAATCACATGACGAGTCTTTCAATAGGGTGGAAGAACAATTGAGTCAATGGCTAACATTCTTAGGAATGAGGAAACTCTATCTTATCAACCTTTGACCAATTCAACTATGCCAAACTCTATTGATATGACTCAAGACTCTTGTCATTTTGGAAATCAAGATTCAATTTCAGCACACCCACCTGAACTTGTCCAAACTTCAGATCCCATTGATATTTTGGCAAGTTATCCTTTTCCTGAAATTGAACTTGAGCATGAATATGATCATGACCTTCAATTTAGTGATTCAATTTTACTTCTTGATTCAATTATGACTCCAGTGTCTTCACCTGATTTCAATCCTTTTCCTGAGTCAGTATTGAATCCTATACCCATTCATTGTGAAATTGAATCACCAATCATTCATGATGATCATATTAAACTTGACCAATTCCATACTTTTGAAAGTCCCATTGATAAATTGGCAAGTTCTCATTTTTATGGAATTGAGCTCAATGTGGAATGTAACTTTGATCCTCCAATTTGTGATCTTGTTCAAATTCCCGAATCACTATTGACTCCTGTTTTGTTACCCAATTTGAGTAACATTTTAGAGTCATTTGATTCCCATACCTGTCATTCCTGAACTTGAATCACCACTCTTAGAAAGTCACATTCCATCATGGGGAAATGAATGTGGACCTGAGCTTCATCTTCTTGATTTGGACCCACTTCCTGAACCAATCTCGACTCCCGAACCTTTACTTGACTTGAGTCATTTTTCTGAGTCAGTATTAGTTCCCGTGCTTCCTGAGTCCAAATCAATCATTCCATTCTGGGACAAGGGCTTTGAAAAATTTGACTCAGAAATTATTTTGAAAATTTGGAAATTGGATGGGGTCAAATTTGTAATAAAAATAATACATGCATACATCTTTCTAGTGGGTTGTATCATGGAGGTTTCTGGTGGGTTCCTCCGGACTCCACGCAACAAGGATTGGGCCACATTTCGTGGACCAATCAGACCGCCACCGGAACCACCACCTTGAGGTAATTTTTTCCTTCCCTCTCTATTTGTTTCATGCATACATATATCACGATGCATTGAGGACAATGCATGAGATAAGTGTGGGGGAGGGTTTACTAACTTAGAGTTTTTAGATTTTCTTTCTTTTACACTTCTTTTAGAAATCTTCCCTTTTGTATAGAAATTTTCTCTTTCTTTAAAAACTTTTTGAAATAAGAGACAAAGTTTGATCTATTTTTAAGAAAATTAAGATGATCTTAGGAAATAAGGAAGCCTTAATTATGACATCTTAAACCTAGTTGAAATAATGGATCTTGTTTAAAATTATAGGCTAAGTAAGAAAAATGGGGAGATATTTTTATCTTGAATTTTTTGCCTTAGATAGTATGCACTTCACACTTACACATTTTTTGGGATGGAAACAAAGACCTAAAAAGCCATAAAAAAAATATAATAATCACTTATTAAGCTGGATACTTGTGCCTCAAGAAGCATGATTATTCACGCCTAACGGTGATCAAAAAAAAATCCCCTTTAGTTTTGTGGCCTTTTTTTACTCGAGACCTTAAACCCGAGGGATGTTTTCTCATCTGGTGCCCTAAGACCGTCTGGTTTGGGAGTCATCGGTTATAGGCTCGCTACATGGGTAAACTAGAAAGCCTAAACTAAGGGAAGAAAAAAAATAAAAAATAAAAAATATATATATAAATAAATAAATGGCTTGATGGTTAGAGTTGAAATCCCAAAAATCTTCACTATCACAATATGCATATTATCTAGGTTTTATGAAAGATAAAATATTCAATCCAATTTTGAATTCTTACCTTAATTGAAGACAAGATCTTGTATAGAGACTAAGTTTAAGGAAGAATGATTATAGGTGGACTTATGACCTTAGATCACTTATATTTTTGCAAAAATAGTTCGAAAACATGTCTCTCTTTCAAAATGTATTTTCAAAACACTAACATTTGTCTTCTTTCTTTATGGATTTTGTGGGTGCAATCCGCTAAAAACCCTCAGGAGACAACACTCCTCCTCTAGCGTAACCTAGAGGTTTAACGGCTTGTTGCACACGCTCAGTGCAATCGCGTCACCTGCGAAAGTGGTGTAATAACCCTTGTAGTATAGTTTTTCTTTTCTTGTTTTGCTCGGACGAGCAAAAGAATAAGTGTGGGGGTGTGATTAGTCTACAATTCCGCATTATTATGTCGCATTCTCTCACAGTTTTAATGAATAAATAGTCGTCTTAATCGTGTTTTGGTCTTAATTGCAGGTAGATCCAAAGTCCAAGGGCAAAGACGGAATAAGAGCCTAATTCATCTCAATTAAGGGTAATTAATCCCGCAATTACTTGGAGGCCAAGAAAGGATTTTCTAGAACATACATTGAACCTAGACTCCTGCGCTGTCAGACGAATATTCGGGCGACAGTACCAGAAACGGGATATACCCTGAACATTCTCGCAGCCAGAGAACAACCTGACGAAATCCAGAGACGTAGCTCCCTAGAATTGCCGCGGAATCTCGGCAGTCCTTGAGATTCCGCGGCATTTTTGTGGAGCCACGCGTCGATTTTCGACACGTGGCCCCGTCTCGTCTTCCAAAGCCTTCTTTTGCCTATAAATAGCCCTGCAGAGAGCCCAAACGCAAGCAGTCTTCGTTTTTAGGAGTAGGTCCAGATTTTAGGAGTAGTGTAGGTGAGTGTTCTTCATTTCTTGTATTTTCTTTTCTTTATTTTTAGATCATTGTAGTAGGGCTGAGTGATTCATAGAGAGAGAGATTGAGAGTGATTGATGTAATAGAGAGTGACACTCTATGTAAAGGTGCCTCCTTTCTCCTCCATTGTAATCTCTTTCACCTTCTAACATGATTTCTTGCTAACTTTTTCTTCTCATGGCAATCTAACTACTAACCACTAACCATCTAACCACTTACTTGATAATCCACATGAATCGGGTTGCCTCTACAAGGCCTTGTTCTTGCAAGAGCCATTGATGGCCAAAGATGATGGGTTCTAACATCTAACTTGCTAACTTGCTAACCAAGCTAACTCTCTTTTATTTCATGCTCTTTTATTTCATGCTTGTAGTGTAATGAGTGATGCTTGTAATTGCTTGTTCTTGTTGCAATGTTTTGATTGTTATGAACCATCCATGTGCCATGCTTTGTATCGCTTCTTTGAAGACAAGGATTGTGATGGCCGAGGATCAAAATGTGAGGCAACTATCTCGAAGAGGTTAGTATGGTTAGTGGAGTATTTAGTAGTTAGTAGCCATGAGTTTTCTTTTAGTTTGTTTTAGAAAGCTTTTTCCAAAATTCTTTTATTCATTTTCATCGTTGTTTCCATCGTCTTCTTAGTTCATCATAGTTCCATCTTCTTTCTTCATTTGTTTTTAACTCTCTTCTATTTTGTTTTCACTTTGTCATTTTCATCGCTCTCCTCACCTACCACATTCTAGATTTCATTTTATCTTCTTTTTCATTCTCTTTTCATTCTTTTAACAAAGAAGAATTGTTAACAAATAACGGGAATAGAAACTGTTAATGCTTCTATCGCCTCCCTTCCCTGTGGATTCGACCCGTTAAGCCAATGCTATAACGGTAGTATCGAGGGTACATTAAGCACATTCGAGCTTTTCATTTGATTTCACATAATACACATTTTTGAGTGCTAGTTTTACCCCGATCACTCCGCTCTTGTATAGACCAAGTTATAATGCCTTGGGTGTAAGGTTCCTGTGTTAAAGTTTCGTTTGTGGATATAATGGAAATCCTTCATAGTGGTGAAGGTGGAGACGTAGAGCAGTGGCTCGAACCTCGAAACAAATTCTCCTGTATTTGCGATTGATTTTTTCTTGCTCTTTATTGTTTTACATTCCTATACTTGTGATACTACTTGTCTTATTTTCATATTGCATTCGTTTCATCTTCTGGCATTTTCGGTCTATACTCATATCCACAAGGAAGCAATTAAGCACCTCAACTCGTCATCTAGAGGAATCAAAGAAGAGAAGTTCTAGAGCCCTTCACCGGGAATTCGTCTTGAATTTCTTGTTTTGAGTGACTGCTTGCATCATACATCTTAATTTCTTTAAAGTGCATTTGATTAGCATAACACCTATTCACCCCCCTCTAGGTGTTTTTCAGTATGGATCGACCGTACAATCGCTTGTAATGAAAATCTCCACTATAAAATCGTGCTTTTATTGAGATCTGAGTCTCTACACTCAAGATTTCATTCCTAAAAACCCAAAAATTTCCTCAAAAATCTCTTCCATAGCGCCGATGGCTCCAAAAAATCAAATCATCACCCTCAATGGCGCAACATCCACATGCAAGGCAATTAACACTACTGGGAGCACAGTTCTCCCACTAACCATCAATCAGTCGCATACTAATTGAGATATCAGGTCCTCCTTATCTCAGAAGCAACCGCAGTGCCCAACCTTCGCAGTAACACGAAGACCAGTTCCTTCATATACTTATCGACATGAAAGAGCAATTAAAGGAATAATAAGCCCAGTCTGATTGTGATCGAGAGCAAGCGACAATCGACCGCGAGAATGTCATCCATGAGTAGGAGGCATTGAGGCAGCGCAACAACCAACTCCAAACTCAAATCGCTACCCTCTAGAACAACCAGCTGATGCAGTCAAAAAATGAACCTGAAATTAGTGGATCCAAGCCCTTGCCAAGCTGATCCACAGATGGATCATAGAAGCCAAACTGCAAAGCTCCTAACACTTTCAGCTGCCAAAATATCTGACTCTCCTCTCTCCAAAGAAATCTTAGAATACGAATTTCTGAGAAAGTTCTCGACACCTACATTCGATTACTATTCCGGAATGGGCGACCTCTTCCGGCACATCAGGAACTTTTAGCATAATATGGTTATCTATTTCCACAATGATCAACTCTTGTGCCTCACCTTTCCCTCCAACCTAAAAGATATGACATCAGATTGGTTCTGTTCTTTACCTCCTTGCTCTCTCCACATCTTCGAGGTGGTAACTAAACCGTTCCTCACCCAGTACATCTATCGTCGGGAGGCCAAGAAGAACAATCATCATCTTCTCTCCATCAAAATGAGGTAGAACAATAGCCTCAAATCGTATATCGACTTCTTTCAAAGCCAACTAGCCAAGGTCCCTAAATACGGTAAGGATGTCTCTATACTCGCGTTCATCAATGGGCTGCAGATTTATTACACCCTGTACAAACACTTCCTCAAACATAATATTACCCGGATGAGTGAGATTCTGTCACGAGCTCAGCCCTACATCCAGCTGGAGGAGACAATGAAGACTTCCTTCCACCTCACTGTGAAACAAGGTGACATTGGAGGAAAATCGAAATCTTCGCACGAAGCCTATGCCCATGGCCAAGATCGAAACTGGGCAATCTGCCTTCAAAAGACAAACGCTTCTGATCCTCTCTCCAAGCCCACTTCGAGCCATCCAGATGGAACAACATTTCACACCATTGATGCTCCCTAACGTTAAGGTCTTTAACATCATCAAGGACCAAACGTGAATTAGGCGCCCAAAACTAATCCAGTATGATCCCATACTTTCTGGAGCAGAAAAGTATTGCTCCTACTATGACTGCAAGGGACACAAGACCATCCATTACTGGGCCCTCCAGAAGTATCTAAAAGAGCTCATCCAATAAGACTTCCCCAAAGATATCCCCATTCCCGAAGCAGCCTTCAGATCCAGTTCACTGCGTGCCCAGCCACCACACTTAACACTTAATACAAGCAATTGAGTGATTCCACATCTCCAAAAGACAGGGCAGTAGCCCTATCCCTACCAGTTCATGTATTCTTGTTTCATGTATTCCGTTCCAATCTATTCCAATATTGAATAAAATGATATTTTTGCTCTTAACCATTGCAGTCCTTCAAAGCTAGATGTTTTGTTGAAGGAATTTTTCCCACTCGAACTACTCCGTTGATGGGATTTTCCCACTCAGAGTCAATACTTCCGCTGATGGGATTTTCCCAACTTGGAAGACTGTGTCTAAACGTTCTGTTGATGGAATTTTTCCCACTCAGAACCACTCTGCTGCTGGGATTTACCCCACTCGGAGTCAGTCTTCTGCTGATGGATTTTTTCAATCAAAGGACTGTGTTTCTATGCTATGTTGATGGGATTTCTCCCACTTGGAGACGACAGCACAGACGTAACCACCGGTTTTAGACGTATGTATCGCAGCACTAGTACTCGGCACGGTGTAATCTGATTTAACTTTTCTGATAGTCAGAATGGGCTTGTTTCTGTTTTAGATTTTCATATTCATATTTGGATTTTTTTCAAAATTTTCTGAAATTTTTCTGGATTATTTTGGAAATTTTCAGAATTCGGCATTGACTGATTCTGATAATCCACTCTAAGATTTTTAATTAACAAACGGGGTTGAATGTCTTGAATTCAATTTCATAGCGTTACTCAAGATGATATTTTTTGACTTTTATGCTTTTTTTGAAATTTTTTGAATTAATCAAAAATTAACTCAATAAAATAATAATATAAAATTATTTTCTTTTTCTCTTCTATTTCTTCTTTCTTTCTTTCTCCATTCTTCTCCTCTCTTCTCTCTACCGACCTATCCCATCGCCATCTCTCTCTCTTCCTTTCTCTCTATATCTCTCTAGGTTCTCTCTTATTTTCTCTCTTTCTCCTCTCTTTATCATTCCCTTACTCTCACTCTCTCTCCCCTCTCTTTCCCTTGGGATCGCCGTCGGTAGTCCGTCGGCTGGCTAACCGCCATCACGTGCCTGGCTACGAAAACTGGCTACTCCACCCACCAACTTCCCCTCTTATTCTCTATGCTTTCTCTCCCGCTCTCTCTTCTTCTTCTTCTTTTTCCTCCACTCCTCGCCATCCTTCTCTCTAGCCCACCTAACCCAGCCGTCCGGCTGCCACAAGCTGGCTGCCGCCGCGGTGTGGTCTGGCTACGCACCGACACTGTGGTTGTGCCTTGTTCGCTCCCCCTCTCTCGTCTACTCTTTCCCTCCCTCTTTCGCTTTCTTCTTCTCTCTCCTCTTCTTTCTTTCTTTTTTCTCCCTCTCTCCCCCCGGCCATCACCGGCGACCAGATCACAGCCGCTGCTGACAGGCCGGTAAGGCCAGCCCTGGCCACCACCTCCCTGTCTTCCTCCCCTCTCTTCTTTCGAATTCTCTCTTTCTGTTTCTCTTATTCTCTCTCCACTCATATTGGTTTCAAACCAATAACCTGACCCAAACTCATTAGCCACAAACCCATCACTTAAAGTTATTGAGTCTGGGTTATTGAATCTGAACCCGGGCCAACAACAACCCAAATAAGATCCATTATGAAAGGTAAAATTGCATAAATCCCCTGCTAGACAAAGTTTTTACATTACTAAATTACATTTCTAACCTATTTATATTGATTTTAGTGTTAGGGAGATATCTTGACCATTCAGAGTCTAAATTGGACGATTCTCGAGCCGTTGTGATCATAGAAAGATGAACTACATCTCTTCGATCACTATTTAAGTGTTTCTGTAATGCCCCGATCCCACAGGTTCGGAGATTTTACTGCGATGTTTATACGCAAGGTGAAAATACCCTCATATACATACGCTAAGCATCAGTATAAACACGAATCAGAGTACAGAAGTATGCGGTGCATTTTACATTCCTACAAAAGAGTACAATTACAAAATTATTACAGGATGTGATATAATATTACAAGTATATTACATCACCGTTAGGCGCAAAAGTAAGAATATAAGAAGATATACAAGTATGAACAGTACAAAATATGCTCATGAGTTACAAAAGGAAAACTCGAGAGACAAGCAGGGGTCAGAAAGAAAAGGACCCCTGATGGTCAACCGTTGATCAACTACACTACTGTTGCGCAACTCTGATCAATAGGAAGTCCACCACGATCAAAGCTTCGAGATCTAGACATGCAGGTCTCAGAGAGTCAAAAAGCTACCAACGAGTGGTAAGATTAGTGCCAAGTGGCGTGCATAGACAAGCACACATGTATCGATAAATTCAAATCTAAAAGTATGTATTAAAAATCGTGTCGTGAGCACAAACACATAAAAGTTGACAATGAGATACCGAGTAAAGTAAATGTGGCAAAATCAATTATATAAGCCCAAATTACAGATCTATAAGATCAGTACGTCGAAGGAATAATCCAAACAAGAAAACCCTCATGTATATACCTTATACCTCTCATCATCGTAGCCTGAGTTCACATAACCAGAGTTGTCTTCTAAACTAAGAAACAATACAAAATCGATAAAACTGATAAAACTAAATGCGGGCAAAGCCAGTTGTACAAGCTCAGTTTACGACTTCATAAGACTAGTACATCGAAGGAATAATCCAAATAAGAAAACCCTCATATATATACCTTATGCTTCATGTCACCGTAATCTGAGTATATACAACCCAAATTGCAAAATGATATAACAAACCATTAATTAGCATTTTATTATTATTACTCATCGACCCATATGTCTAAGTATGTGTACTAGCGTCCCAGCAAATATACATTCACATCTGAGTAAGTCGAGATTGTTTATTGGAAACTGATGAGAAAATCAATGAATTATATTTACAATAGGCCATGTGCCTGCCCGGGACCATGGTCCAAGATGTTTCGGTGTTGTGCTGGAACTGCTGCGAGGCGCAGTGAGGGAAAGGGTCTTATTATATGCCATGGGAAGGGGTATAATAGTTGCACAACATATCTATACCAATTGTAAACATAACCATAAATTGAAGTCCATCAGTTTTTCCTTACTCAGTGTAAGTTGTCTTTTTTATTACCGATTATTATAATTATTAGTTTACAGGAATAGTATGAGCATGATAGGTACAAGTGTATCAGGAGTATAGGAGTACTGGAATATATCAGGATATCAGTTATTACATTCTCGTAAGGTGATAATCATAAGTTAAGTTATAACATAGCAGGTGTCAGGTGATAACATACAAGTATCGGTGATAACCTGTCAAGTGATAACATGTCAAGTCATAGCACAGCAAATATTAACTGTTTTATAACATAATACGAGAAAACGGTACGAATACCAAGAAATAATATAGTTTTTGAAAATTAAAATAAGTAAAGATTCCAATTCTTCACAACCAGAATTTAAGTAATTAATTAAACTATCAAACATGCAAGCGGGTAAGTACGCAAGTGAACATCCAAGCGGAGCGAAGCAAAGCTGGAGCGAAACTAGCGTATAACACTAGATGCCTTCACGCTCAGCGTGATTATCGCTCGCGGTTCAGCTAAACGCACACGACAAAGCGAGCGTATGAATACTATGCTATCGCACGTGGTGAAACGCGCTCATGACGTAACTACGCTCTAACAGAGTTAGTGATAAAGTGCTGAACGCTTGGTCCGTCCACTAGATATAGCATAATGAAAGCCCAGAGGATTTTAATAAACTTCAGAGAGGTTAAACCCGAAGGTTATACTAAAACCACAAAGGTTAAGCCTGAAGCTATAATATAGAACCGTAGAGCGGCTAGACCCGAAGATGCAGCCTGAAGGCTGGGGAAGAATACCTGCACAAGTTTTAGTATCAGCACATGTACAAAACAAGTATCATCTATATTATTACAAGTATTTGTCACACTGATACAATGCACATGTCCACAGAATACAATTATACACCACACTAGTACAATTTCACATGTCCACAGGATACAAGCACACAACCACACTAAAACAAATACATAGTCCTCAACACAAATACAATAATTCTAGAATACAATACGAAATACAAAACACTCATCAAAGTGGGGTACCCAATAAATCGAGAATACTCGCCTAAAAATCAACGAAAAACACCGCGAAATCTCTAACTCTGAAAACTCCAAATAATCAACATGTGTACGCGTTCAAATATATAAATATAATAATTATAAAGAGGAGTGAGGGAGGAGAGAGAACATTAGAGAGACTTCCATCTTGGCAACTTCAATACTCTCAACCATCCCGGAGCTCCCTCTATTTCGGAGACTTCAGCTCCACAAAGATAACTTCGACAACAGATCATCCCTAATCTCTGCCTTCACTACGTAGCCTGATCTTCCTCCTTGTTCATAACGTGAAACACCCTCTAGCGTAGAATGTTATAGACAGAGATAGATTTCTCTGTATGTAATCCTGACAATCAAGCGTCAATTCTCAGGGCCGTTACAATAAATTTAAACATGCAGATCGTACGGTTATGAAGATCATGTCCATACTATCCGCTCCCATGTACGCATGTCAGATCAAGTATAAACAGACATTCTCCTCCAGCGAGAATGTGGGGGATCTTTCTTTTACTTCTTTATATAAGAAAGCCCAGCACTAAGACTTTGGCATACAATCTCTGTAAATCATGTAACCACTGATTATAGTGAATTCTTCCCCTCCTCAGTGTGGTTTTTTTTTCCCGATTTGAGTTTTCACGTAAAATCTTGTGTGTTGCTTCCTTTCTGTGGTGTGCATTACTTTTTACTTATATACTCTCTACTTTCTAACTCTCGCTTGTGGTGTGGATCAAACGTCTGATCGTACGTGGCGGAAATCTCTATCACAAACTGGTGCTTTCATTAAGAGCTGAGTCCCAACACTCAAATCTCTCCCCTACCAAACGTATCCTCAAAAAGCCTCTCCAATAAGTCATAATCCAGATAAAGCAGTTGACCACTAGCGAAGGGACTACCTCCAAAGACAAATCCATTTCGAGTAGCCTTAACCTCAACCCCATCGAGGAAAAGACTATCTCCATACCTTCACAGGGGGCAGCCGGAGATATCCATCTACTATTAACGTCTGAAAGCCAACTCCTCCAAATGTTCACTGACATGAAGGGAGAGATGGTGAAGCAACAGGCCCTATTCGACTGCGAGCCGGAGCAAGCAGCACATGATCGAGAAATGCAGCCCGTGAACGAGAGGAGGTGAAGCGTCAAAATGACCAACTCTTCGCCTAGATTACCACCCTCCAAAGCACCCTAGGGCCACCTCCATTGCTAGAAAGGCCCGCTACTACAGATGCCCAAAATGGTAAGCACTCTCAGAGCCGAAGGCATCGGAGAACATCCTCGCCTACTCCTTTGGCACGATCTGACGGCGGCTCAGGTTCATCTCATCTCTGTACGAGAGATTAGCATGATCACTCTGGGAGAAAGATAGAGGAGTTCGTCCACGTTCAAGATCTTAATAAGCTAGTACAAAAGCGAGTCGAAGAAGTAAGAATGCCGCATCGCGGCAGACTCATAGCCATCACTACCTATACATCCAACTCCCCCTTCTCCGAGGACATATATTAGAATTTGAATTTCCCAAGAAGTTCACGATTTTTTAAGAAATTCACGATTCCTGACCATTGATTGCTACTTCGATCCGAGAAACCCGGTGCAACACCCTGCTAGTATCAAAACAAGATGGTGATCCATGTCAAAAATGACTTCATCTTGTATCGGATCTTCCTATCCAGCTTGAAGGGAGTAGCCTCCAATTGGTTTATTCTCTTCCAACAAGATCAGTCCGCAACTTTGAGATTTCACCAGGTTGTTCTTCTCCCAGTACTCCTCCAACCAGGAGTTTAAGCAAAATAACCATCATTTTCTCTCCATCAAGATGAGACTTTTTGACAGCCTCAAGACGTACATAGGCTACTTTCAAAATCAGCTGACCAAAATACACAACTGTAGTAAAGACGTCTCCGCTCTTGCGTACATCAGCGGGCTATAGTCACCCACCCATTGTACAAGTATTTGGTGAATTACAACATCAGCCGTTAGAATGAGGTCTTATACCGAGCCCAACCATACATCTAATTGGAGGAAGTGATGAAAAGCTCCGCAAATCGATCTTTCAACCATGGTGACGATGGAGCAAAACCAAAGCTGCAACACGGAGACCTCTCCATTAAAACCAGGGTCGTGGGCGTGGTGCTTTCAAGAAGTAACCATTTCGGACCATCAGTAGAGTCCACTTCGAACTACAGGGTGTACAACAATTTCACTCCACTGAAACTCCCGATCTAGGACGTCTTTGAAGCCATCAAGGGTCAATCCTGGATAAAGGGTTCAGAAGCGAAGCCACACGATCCTACTCATCTCAAAGCGAAATACTACTGCTTCTTTCATGATTGCAAGGGACATCAGACTTCACAATGTCATTCTCTCCGCAAGTATATCAAAGATCTTGTCCAGTAAGGATATCTTTGGGAATACGTCCTTAAACTCGGAGCATCCTCCGAGATAGAAAAATTACAGAAGACCCCGTCTCCAGATCGATCTCAAAACATGGTCTTCCAGTACTAAGTAGTTGACTAGCACCAACCCTAAAAATAAGAAACAGGGAAGTTCCTCCAACGGATAAAACTCCGTGTATCTCATTTCAATTTCATGTATTTTTATTGAAATTATTTAAGAAAAATACATTTTTATTTATTTAATAAAAATACATTTTGATTCCTAATGGTTGATTAGTCTACAAGTTTGCACTTTTATATCATATTTCCTACCGAGTTATGAATAAAATATCGTTTCTAAATCATGTTTTGGTTTATTTTGTAGACAAACAAAAGTTCACGGGCATAGGGGTAATAAGAGCTTAATTATACCCATTTTGGGTAATTAATCCAGATTTCTTGGAGTCCAAGATAGAGAGCTTCTAGAAGATGCATTGGATCCCGTATTTGAAGACGTACTAGAGAAATACACGTCCAAATATTGCAAAATTAGATACATACATAAGGTGCTAGAAGCCAGATGAACCACGTGACCAAAATTTAGGGCAATTGGCCCAAATATTGTCACGTTTTCTCCGAGTTGCCGCGGCTTTTTGGTGGGCCCACGCATTGATTTGTGATGTGTGGCTTCGTCTCACCTTCCAGACCTTCCTATGCCTATAAATACTGTATTTATAGACCTGAGACAGGGGATGGAGAGCAGTAGCTAGGATTTCTCTCTTTTAGTCTAGTGTAGTGTAGGTGTTCTTATCTTCTTCTTTATCTTGTATTTTCATTTCCTTTTAGATTCATGTATTATGGCATAGATGACTCAGAGAGAGATATTGATGTAAGAGACGATGACAATCTATATAATCTTCCTCCTTTCTTAAATGGTTTCTTCTCTAATCTCTAACATGACTAGCTAACTTTGATTTCATGGAAATGTAACTACTAACTCTAATCATCTAACATTTTCTTAATAATCCACATGAATCTAATAGCATCTACAAGGCCTTGCTCTAGTAAGAGCCATTGATGGCTCATGATGATGGATTCTAACATCTAACTTGCTAACTTGCTAACCAAGCTAACTCTCTCTTATTTCATGCTTGCTTCCAATGGTTTAATGATCTAAGATTTGTATTAGCTTGCTTTTGATGTAAGTTTTGTATGTGAGTAACCATCTTATGTGTCATGCATTATATTGCTTCTTAAAGCCAAGGACTAGTGATGGCCAAGGATCCATGTGAGGCAAATATCGCTAAGAGGTTAGCATGATTAGTGGAGCATCTAGTCGTTAGTTGTCATGAATCTTCTTCTCTTTTTTTTTTATTTTCAAACCTTTTTCTTCAACATAAAAATACCATTTTTATTTCATGTTGTTTTTATCTCCTATTTCTTCTACTTCTTCTTTTCTTTTATTTTATTTTTAAAATCATTTTCCAAAACCTCTTCTTATTTTATTTTCTTTATCTTATTTCTATTTTCTTATTTTCTTCTACCGATTTACAATCAATTTTTATTTGTTTTCACATCGTCGTTTTCATCGTCTTCTCCATCTATCACTTCTGGATTTCTTTTCTTTTCTTTTTCTCATTCTGTAATAAAGAAGAACTCGTTAACATAACACGTGAATAGACTGTTAATGCTTCCTCCCATCCCTGTAGATTCGACCCGTTAAGCCAATGTTATAACAGAAGTATCGAGGGAACATTAGGACACATATAATTTCATTGACTTCATAAAACACACATTTTCAAGTGCTTGGTTCCGCCCCAATCAATGGTCTCCCTACATCCTTCTCAGGATCCATGGAACCCGCTTATCAACCTTCATTCGGCTAGCTTACGAGCTCTTCTCTTCGAAATCCTGTGGTTGCATGTCCGAGGAGGGATTCCACCACTCGAGATCTACAACATCAACATCTGATTCCTGGCTCTCCACATCCTTCGTAGGATCTGCTAATCGACTCACCAGCCCCCATGTGGCTACTCACTAGCGCCCTTTTCCCAGCACCTTTACTCGAGTGTTCCGAGGAGGGAAGCCCCCACTCGAGAATGATAATACAAGCATTTGTCTCCAGAACCTCTTTGGCTCCTCCCTAAACAGGCAACTGCATTCCAACTCCATAGCTGAGGACTCCCCTCACTCAGAGACCTTCATCTCTGTGTTCTGAGGAAGGAAGCTCTCACTTGAGAATGATTACACAAGCATCTGCCTCCGAGCACTCTCTGAATCATCCCTGATTAGGCAACTGCCCTCCAAAAAGCTCATCCCTAATCAGGCAACTGTCACCCTCACGACTCATCCCTGGTTGGGCAACTACCATTTGGAAGGTTCATCCCCAACTGGGCAGTTGCCAGGCTCTTCCCTAATCGGGAACTATCGTTTGGAAGGTTCATTCCCAATTAGGCTACTGCTGATTTATCTGTGTTCCGAGAAGAGAAGCCCCACTTAAGAATCATAGTACAAATACCTATCTCTGATTTCCTAAGACTCATCCTTAATTGGGCAACTGCCCCCGGAACGCCAATCCCCAATTGAACAACTGCTACCAAGCTCTATAGCTGAGGTCCCCTCATTGGAATCTTATGCTCATGTGTTCCAAGGAGGGAGGCCCCCACTCAAGAAGGATAACACCAATATTAGCCATCGGTCTCCTCTTGGCTCGCCCCTCCTAGTTGGGCAGCCAACCAAACGACCCACTCCACCTTCATGTGAAGTTTTCACTTCACTCGGAGATCAACATCTGTACGCTCAGATATGGAGACACTATCTGAAGACGAAAATGCAGATACATCATATTCTTACCACCGAAAATCAGGCCTCCGAAGAGGTATGATCATTCTATAATACAAATCAGGCAAGATCTAAACATATCTCAGTCATTTCTATTATAAAAATACATGTAATTATATTTCACTATGTCGTTACATCTGACAAATAGAATACAGGAAATCATATATATCCTTGTATTTACACTTTTGAAAAGATAACAAGAGATCCGAAAACTTATTTTACCATTGTGGCCAAACCTCTGATACAAGAAAATAAAGATTTGATCATCAGAGAAAATCTCACAGAAGCTGCCAACTACCATGGCTCTTAAGCAGGCAACCATATGCCTCTACATCAATTCACATGCCTCCAGAAAACCAGATCAGTATCGCTCACCACGATAGCCCCAAGAAGCCCTTCAAGAACAAGGCAGCGATATGTGACCAGATAGACTCTGGCAAAACACCCCAGTAGGAGAAAGCAATATTTCTCCACTTTGGTATTCTGAAGAAGAGGATCAGGCTCCGAGATGAGAAGCAATTTGCCAGCGCACCCAACCAAAGAGTTCCCTCTCTTCCTCCTTCATATGCCCTATATGGAGGAAGGGTCAGATCCTTTAGAATGATCCTCGCCCTATAAAAAAGGCGACTTGGAACTAGTTCATCAGCTCTAATCGAAGCGCACCATTAAGCAACTGACACAAAAGGCGGAACCCTATCACAACTATTGATATATTATGACAGGTTCATCACAACGACTAACATATTGCATCAACTAGACTCCAAAACAATCAGGACTCAACCACCTCCTCTCCATCCTTCCTTTTTCCATCCGATGAAGAGAAGAAAGGATATATGGCTACTCGACAAGACGACAGGGGAGAAATTCAGAGACAAATTTCTCAAGAGGAGGCTACTTCTACCCAAAGGATCCAGCCTATTTATAAATGGAGGAGAAGGAACCAAACTGCCTCTAGTTTAAAATTCACAATCCCCGAAAAGTCAATTCACCTCCCAAGATTTTCGGTCAACAGAAAAGCATAACATCAGCTGATGCTCTTACGCGATCTCTATCATCATGGCACCAGGATCCGAAGAGACACCATTTACAAATTTCAAGGAACTGAATTGATCGGCACGCCAACAGTCAGCCAGCAACACGATCTTTAAGTCAACCCAGAAGAATTCACATTAATGATCCAGATCTTTCCCTGCCCACGAGTATCAAGATGAGCTTGAGGCACTAAAGAATCTCTCATTAACTCATCTCTCCCGGCCACTCTTCCGCAGGCACTATCAGGCGGAAGAACGGGGGACATCTGTAGTGATTAAAATTTGATCCTCATAGGATGATGACACATGTCCTAGCAATCAGGAGCCTCCATCACTCTGGAGTCATTTCAGAAGTCACTCTTCTCCTGAGGACGCTTCCATCCCGGTAGCTCCAACACTCTCAACTATCCTGGAGCTC
>JAVJIF010021549.1:0-54071 GCA_038442645.1 Agave tequilana
TATGCTCTGAATTGACACCTTTTTTTATAACACATGACCTCTGTGATACCATGGTTACTCCAGACACACTCTAGTTCTGTTACCCGGAGGGCAACTCAAATTGTATGAATTCAGATAATGGTGACATCGGATATGTGGTATATAGATGAGGGTTTCGTTATTTGGATTATCCCTTCGACGTATCAACCCCATGAATCCAAATTCTGAGCTTATACAACTAGTTTTGTCCATACTTATATTTATCGCGTATTTAGTGTATTTATCACATGTTGCCATATTTTGTCGCATGTTTATGTGTACCTATGCTCTCTATACCGTTTTCATGCATGTTTTCCGATTCAGACTTACTGATATACATGTATTTACTTGACTCGGATTTACTGTCATTTTCCTTATATTACTTGTCATTTCCTGTACCTGCATGCCTGGACTATATCACTTGATCATGCACACGTGTGCCTGTTATGCACGCCATTTGGCTTTATAATATGTATTCGCTGGGGTTGCTAACAATCCTGGATTCTCATGTCCAGATCCTGGAGTCTAGACCCTGGTGATCTTGCTGTAGCTGATCAGAGTGCGCAGCGGATCCTCCGTGGTGATCGGAGTGCAGTAGAAGCTCGGACATCGCCATAGTTCTTCCACCTAGCTTATCTCCTGTTTGGCTCTTGAGGTCCCTATTGCCGTATCTGAGCATCTCTCAGTTTTTATTATGTATATCCGTTCATGTATTGTACTCTTGTATTTTCTAGTGATGTAATATTTCTGTAATATTGTATCGCTTTCTGTGATAACCATGTACATGTACTGTTCTGTTGAATGTATATTACCACTGTGCTTTCGCCTCTGATTCTTTCCTGTACTGAAGCTTAGCGTATATACGTGAGGGTATTTCTGACCTGCGTATATACGTCGCAGTGGCGTCCCCGTACCCGCCGGATTGGGGCGTCACATAAGAATTTTTTAGAGAAAAAGATAAGCAATTTTTACCTTAGGGCTCCACTCTATTTGTAGATGGAGGAGACGAAGCGTCTCCAATTCAAATCCCTGATCCCCAAAAAGTGGACGATCAACTAAATTAGCAAGATATCAACCTCCTCTGTCACACGATCCTAACCATCATGGCGTCAGGATTCGAAGAGATGCCAGTAACAAATTTCACAGCTAGAACGTGCTAGATGTCATCCATCCATGCAAATCTCCAGACGAAATCCAAAAGATTTGTATTGATGAACCAGATTCTTCCCTTCACCAACATCAAGAAAAATTCAAGTCATTTAAAGATCTCTACCAACTCTACTCTTTCGACTTCTCTCTTCGAACTCCGATAAGTGAAAGAGTGAGGGGCATCTTAGTGGTTAAAAATTGACCCTCACTAAGATGCTGACACGTGTCCGAACAATCAAGTTCCCCTTTTGAAGCTTTCACATCATCTAATTCACCCAGTATCCTTCGTCACATAGGGGCCGTTTGTTTCGCGTAAAACTCCGTAATTTGTAAATGACTTACTACCCAGTTACAACTACGGCGTTTGTTTGGACCGTAATTCGTAAAAGACTTACTAACTCAACTAACACTCACTTGCAACCCAGTTACCACTCACTTACAGCCCAGTTACAGTTAATTTTGTGGTCATACAAATTTGTAATATTTTTTTATATTAATATTAAATTTTTTAATATTTAACTTTTTTAATATTTATTTGCAGTATTAAAACTTTTAAAATCACCAAATAGTTAATTTTGTGGTCAACTTTTTCACTTACGACTTATACATTACGACAACCAAACACCGTAAAGTACAATACACATTCTCACTTTATAATTTTATATTACCAACCAAACACCGTAAAATTTACATACATGTAACTCATTTACAATTGTAAAAGACTTTACCAATTACAACTACAAATTACGGCCAGTTACAATAACCAAACAGACCCATAGGATCCTCCTGAAGACATCCACAACTCTAGGAATCACTCCAGGACGTACCTAGGTCAACCTTCAAGCTGTGCCACCTAGAGCCTTTCTGGAGATATCATGTTTCAAAGACATCTCCCTCCAGAGCCACTTACAGTCTAAGATTCCCGACTTCACCCTAGAAGTCAGCAGTAGTAATCGTTGAGATCTCCGCCTTATGCTACTTTTCCTCTCTCACATTGAAGACGTGTAATGCCCCTACATTCAAGCGCGAAGAGTTATAGACAATGAAGAGATTCCTTACATGCAATTCTAGCCGTCCAGCGCCCATGATCACGATCGTTACAACAAATCCGCACATGAAGATCGTGCAGTTACATGAACCTCGTCAGCTCTCATTCAACACCAACAACTCAGTTTAAATGGACCCCCATCTCCCACTGAAAAAAAAGACCTGACCTAGGTAGATCCTCTATCTGGACTAACACCAAGACCTCGCCAATACTCCCACAGCCAACCCCGATTCTGATACACTCCAAACAATCCCTGTAATTTTTGTAACTTGATAGATTACATTGGATTTTCCTCTTCTGATCGTATACTTATATTGCATATTTAATATCACATGTGTCACATTTATGCATTTATTTTATAATAAAATTTTGCTATTTGATGTACTTTCATGTCTAGTAGCGTGCATGAAAATTAAGAATGAAAGAGAGAGATTGACAGATTTATCCAATTAAATCTCAAAAATTCAAAAGAAAGAGGATCAATTCAAATCTAAATATTCCAAAAGCCATTTTATCTGAAAACTGGATATATCAGATATGATAATATCATCAAATTTCAAGAGAAAAATGGATTGTTTGAAGACCTTATCGGTGTTGCTGAGGATAAAGAGATAGATCGTTAAATTCAAAGCAAATATTCAAAATCTAAGAAAATAAAAGGATAGAGGATGAATCAACGACGACTGGCTCTGAGATTCTGGCCTGCGGCCAGGGTAATACTACAGAAACGCGATAAAAATGGCATTTTTATAGCATATTGTTTGAATCTGGGGAGCCCCAGCTCTCCCTATCTTTGTACGTCTATCCGTGTCCTAATTCTTCTAAAATACCTGCATACCTCGAAGGCAGAGAGGGATGACTCCAGGGAGAACTCCGCAGAGAGTTTTAGGGTTAGGATTTTTTTTTCTTTCCATATTCATTGCAGTTTTCAATTTGAGAGAAAGAATTGTAAGAGAAGGCGGAGTGCTTGTAATTGATGGTGACAGCTCAATAAAGGTTTTTCTGTTCTTTTTAATTTACCTCTTTTTATTTTTACTTACTTTAATTATTTTATTTACTTTCATCATCTTTTTTAATGTCATCTTTCAAATCATGCCTTATTATAGCTTGGATTAGGGAAAATTTCATGATAGAAAAGAGAGGAAGAATTATATTTAGAGTGACACTAGATATAATCCTCCTTAAAGATAGTTATATTGAGAGTGGCAACCAATGGGACTATCCTACTTCTCTTCATCGTTACTCAACTTAATTGGTCGCTTGTTTTCCTTTAATTACTCTGAGGTATGTTCTTTCTTCTCTTGTTTCTTTTATTTCTTTTTAACTTAGTTCCGCTTGTAATCAAAACACTAACACCATCTTCTTCTTTTACCTTCAACTTTCCTTTTAATTTAGTTTAACGATTCCTTTTCTTTTCCTTTTAAAATAAAGAAGATCTTTAACCGGTGTAGTAACTTAGGAAGAAGACTTATATAACACTTCCATCGCTATCCCTCCCTGTGGATCATGACCCGTTAGCCCTAAGCTACACGGTAGCATGAGGAGGACCTAGCACTGTTCTAAACTTCTATATTTTTTTTTGTGCGGAGGTTTGGCTCGATCAAAATTTTGGCTGGTTTAAGTTTTTTTTTCTCTTTTTTTGGGTGTGTGTAGGGGCTAATATTTGAAAACTAGGAGCTACAATGGACATATTGCTACTATGTGCCTCTGTCCAAGAAGGCAGAACATCAGAGCCCACAACTGTGGTGAACTACTAACTGTAGTTTCTTACAGGTTGTTTGAAATTTAAGAATTTAGCTACTTCATTTTATAGTTTTCTTGTTTAACATATTCTGCACACTATTCTAACCTCAATAGTAATATGGTTGTTTGTTAATGCAAAAAAAATATTTAGACGTTGCATTCTAGGCATTTGTTTAATTTGTTACATTTAAATTACTGTTGAAGAGTGTTGGAGCCAACGTACGTCTGCATTGCATGTAGCTTTGAAACACACTTGTATATTATTGCTGAGGTGTTATTATTGCTACATACTTGCACACGCGCACTAAAATGAATTAAGGGCTTGTTATATAAACAAGATAATGTGGGGAAGTCATTACCTTTCTTAGCCCAAAACTATCTTCTCACTCACTAACCCAGCCTAACTTAAAATTGAGTAGATATTGGTTCTAGGGACATCTCAGATGCAATATGAGACTGATCTAAGGGGGAAATTGATTAGAATTTGACTCTTACTAAATCGGTGTCAAAGGTTGGGGATTGAGAGGTGAAACCTCGAAGAACAGTGATTTGGCATAATTAGCTCCGTTGCGTAGGCACGATACCTCTTACTGGTCTTGCCCCTACCTGGCTAATTAATTTGTGGTCAGATTCTGCAATATACCCCCGTGAACAATCTAATTAGTTAGGAGTCATCTAGGTCTAAGGTCTACCCTAACTGAGACTAGATTTTCTTTGTTTATTTGTTTGTTTTTTTTTTTGTTTTTTACTTTTTTGTGATATATGTAACCCTCAGCCGTAGTTATACGTGTCACCGTAATATACGATGTGGAGTACATAGTGATTTAACCAACCTGAGAGCCAGATTGAACTAGTTTCAGCTTCACAAATTATTTTCTACTAGTTTGGATTTTCTAAAAGTTTCTAAAAATTTTTCCGAAGTATATTGGAAAATGTCCAAGATCGGTGTCAACCGACACCAATAATCAACCCAAGGATTTTTAATTCACAAATGGAGTAAAATTTCTAGAATCTACTTCTGTATTAGTCTTTAAAATCTTATTTTCTACTTTCATGTATTTTTGACAATTTTTCTGAATTAGTCCAAAAATCGGGTCGAATGGGTGTCGCCCGGTATCACTGATCCTTTCAAGATTTTTAATTGGCAAATCGGTTTGAATTTTTACAATCCGATTTCACATATTTCTTAACCTAATATTCTTTATTTTACATAATTTATAGGGACTGTTCGGCACTAGTCGAATTTTGACCCAATTATTTAACTATACAAAATCTTATAACAATCCTAATCTAATAATCTAACTGACTATACTTATTTTCTCTACGTTTCTACATAATTCCTATTAACCGACCTTTACATCTTCTTCACCTTTCTACACTCTTCTTATTAACCGACATAATTCATATTAAAAACCTCATAAGTCACATTAAAAACCCCAAATTTCATTAAACCTAATAATAATATCTACTCTCTCTCTCTCTTTCACGTTACCTGTGCCGCCTCTGCCTCCTCCTCAGCCCAACGCCACCCACGCGAGCCCAACGCCACCCACGCGAGCACCCCAGCGCCACCCACACGAGCACCTCCTCAAAACCCCAGCACCCACTTCCCTATCTCACTTCCTCTCTTTCACTGTATCAACCCACACCACCACCTACTCCACCTACCTCCGGCCATTGCGTCGTCACCAGAGCCACCCCGCAAATTCTCCGGCACCACCACAACCTCATCCATTATTCACCATGCTCCGTTGTAACCACCACTCAATCACCCTCCATTTCTCTCTCTTCCTTTTACCCAACGCCGGAGCACCGCCGGAGTTCTTCATTCGCCGGAGCCACGCGCGGCCACCCCCGCCGCAGTCGGACTCCGGACCCCCCCTCCTCTCTTTCTTCCTTTTCTCCTTTTCTTTATCTTCTTCTTCTTCGTTTTTGTGTGGCTGCTGTTCACTGTAAAACAACAAACCCATAGCGGGTTTTGGACAGAGACCTGTGCGCGACCCGAAACCCACAATCCGCTTTGATTAAAAAGGTAAACTTCATCAAAACCCTACATAAATTCGTCTTTTAACATTTATAACCCTGAAAATTTTAGTTTAACTCCCTGGCTCACTTCAGATCTTATAAACTGGACCCTGAGTCGTGCTTCAGACAATAACTTGGTCATTTGACGTCGGAATCGCGCGTTCTTGGTACTGTTGGGATCGAAACTGCAAGAACTACTCATATAAGGCAAGTGTTTACTGTCAGTTTTCTTGTTTCATCAAATAAATCATTCATAGAGTCGTGTTAGCTGACTGGAATATTTGATTACCGATATTATGATTATTCTCGATAAATGGCCTGTATCTTAGGGGTTGTGTAGTATATCAGAGCATGGACTTGGTCTACTGGAATATTCTAGTGTGCATGTTAACATGGAGATAATTGGGATAACTGCATGTATATCTATTACTTACTTCTGTCACATGTTACTTTGATACTTCTGGTAGTGATTCCCGTTACACATTATATAGTTGATTACATTATTTATGCCAGCTTTTTGCTTTATACATGCACACTCATCTACATGACAATACTATGTAGGATGTGATGCGTGCTTCCTATGTTTTTGTCACCTGTTCCAGTTAAATCATGTCACCACTTGTCATCCTGAAATGAAATCACTTGGGGATGGGGAGACTGGATGATTGACTAGATCTTGTCAGGTGGATGTACTGGATCCATATTGTTAATCCTACTGCAAGGGATGGTAGTGCTACCTACCTATTGTATATAGCTCCATGAGCTCCTGTTTCTTGATTCGTGCTCCCCTCCTAGCGGAGGGCCCTGGTCTCAGCAGCCAGGGGTCCGTTTAAGGCCGTGATCCCAGGTATGCACGGGATACACCCATCTGATCAGAACTCCTCAATTGTTAAGTCTCATATCACACATGTATGCACTTATGGATAAGATAGTGAAAAGTTCCTCCCCTGATATTTTGATTATCGTCATCTTATTACATGTCTTGTTTCAGTCATGTGTATGTATATTTCATGATAGTCTTTATTCTCCTTATCTTTTCTTTGTACACTTGTTCGGTCGCATCTGAGACCCTGGGTTTACTTGCCCAGATATAGAGTCCGTGGTTACACCCTCAGAGGAGGACGTGGAGTACCTAGACGGTTTGGCTGAGCAGCTGTAAGACAGTTCGTGACCATGTCGTCTCTTTTTAGCTTTCAGTATGTTTCATAGTTGTACAGTTGTTTTCTGTTCTAGTTATTGTATAAATATTATGATGGGCTCAGATGTACTATGTTTTTTTTTTGGTACTGTATTGGACTGTGTTATGTACTCTTATTACATGTAATATAACATATCAGCAGTTTACTTACATTATAAGGAGACTTGTACAGGTCTACAGTAGGTTTAACGTGTATACGTAGGGACGTCATACCTAACGTGTACACGTCGTTGATCAAGTCACGTATTGTATTTTGGGTAGTGGGGCGTGACATGGTTTGAGTGGTATCAGAGCTAGGTTCAAATTTAGCATTGGACGGTTTGCGAAACGCGACCCCAGCCATTCGAATCTAATTCTTACCTGTAGCTTTGTATAAGATATTATACTGCTGACAAGTAACAAGATACATGACATGAGCCCATAAGTCCATAATTAGGAACTGAATTATTTCATCGTAGTCCCGACTCTTAGTCCCGATTCTAATTTGGTATGTATAACACAGATGGCTCAGCGAGTTACTGAGGACAGGCCTACAGAGTCAGTGGAGTTCATGAAGTTATTGTTAGAGTCGCAGTAGCATCAGAGTGAGTGACTTATTGTTGCTCTGGAAAAGATGGTTGATTCAGGAAGTCAGGCCAGGCAGGGGAATGTGTCTGACTTCAGGAGACTCAATCCAGCAGTTTTCTTAGGACAAGAAAGCCATCTGGATGCTGAGCAGTGGCTTATTGACACGGAGAACTTATTGGTAGCAGTTCGAGTCCCGGAAGCTGATCGAGTGGATGCAGTGAAAATTCAGCTGTCGGGAATAGCACGTATATGGTGGCTTGCAGAAGAAAGCCATTTGTCGGGACCTGTCTCTTGGAAGACATTTTCAGAAGTATTCTTGGCCAAATTCTTTCCTGATACAGCCAAAGCAGAGATGGAACAGAAATTTACAAATCTCAGACAGGCTGAGAGGACAGTTGATGAGTATGCAGCTGAGTTTTTCAAACTCAGCCGATTTGCCCCATATATGGTCTCTACCGAGGAGAATCGGGCCAGAAGGTTTCAGCAGGGATTGCATCTGGAGCTTCAAAGATATGTCATATCCTTCAGATATAAGACCTTTGCAGATGTATTAACTGCCTCCAGGGAACAAGAGCAGCTCAGTGGATTGATGAGGAGGGTACCCACTAGTAGCATGAAGCGCCGGATTGGACAGATTTCTGGAGGAACTCAGATCAGGCAAGTTGGTGCAACACCCCAAAAGCGACAGATGGCTACAGTGCCTCAGCTTAAGATGGCTGTGTGTAAATATTGTCATAAGGTGAGGCATAATATAAATGAGTGCAGATTGGCCAAGAATTTGTGCCTGGTCTGCGGATCGCCTGAACATCGGGCTAGTCAGTGTCCTCACAGTTGGCAAGTTCCAAGGGATATCACCTCAGCCTCAATTGGTCAACACAAGCTGACGACGTCCGGACAATCAAGGCCTATGCTCCCCTTTCAGCCTACACAGCCTCTGCCTCCCCAACAGCAGATGTATCAGCAGGCCCAGAGGGGTAAGGGACAACCAGCCAGACCAGTTAGAGAGAAGGGCAAGGCATATACTCTTACATTGATCAAGCTGATGCCTCAAGAGAAGTTATCACAGGTATTATTTTGGTACATTTTGTTCCTGCATATGCTTTATTTGATTCCAGTGCTACTCATTGCTTTATTTCTTCTAAGTTCATTAGAAAGCATAATTTATCCTGTGACACTGTATACCGGGGTTGGACTATTAGCACTGGGAATGGGACAGTGTCGTGTAACAAGGTGTGTCCAAACTGTCCTGTCGTTATTTGTGACAGGGAGTTTATCACAAATTTTCTGTTGATTGATAACTGTGACTTTGATATAATATTGGGTATGGACTGGCTTAGCCGGGTGCATGCAGTCATAGATTGTCAGAGAAAGAGTGTAGTGTTTCGGTTTCCCAATCTATCGGAATTCAAATTTTCTGGTAGAGGCACAAGTTTCGATCAGGTTGCATACCCGGATGTAGTGTGTACGGAAACCCTGGCGACATTAGATGTGGGTCAAATCGAAACTCCTATAGTAGTAAGGGAATTCTTGGATATATTTCCTGAAGATTTGCCCAGATTGCCTCCAGATAGAGAAGTTGAGTTCTCGATTGATGTACTTCCGGGTACTGCCCCAATCTCCAAGGCGCCTATCGAATGGCGCCAATAGAGTTGGCAGAGGTGAAAAATCAAATCCAAGATCTTCTGAATAAAGATTTTATTAGACCAAGTACTTCACCATGGGGAGCTCCAGTATTACTGGCAAAGAAGAAGGACGAGACACAAAGATTATGTATTGACTACAGAGAGCTAAACAAGGTGACTATCAAGAATAAGTATCCCTTGCCCAGAATCGATGATTTATTCGATCAACTTTGTGGTGCAACAATATTTTTCCGACTGGATCTTCGTTCTGGTTATCATCAATTGAAGGTGAAAGCAGCAGATATTCCTAAGACTGCTTTCGCACGAGAAATGGACATTATAAGTTCCTGGTAATGCCTTTTGGACTCACCAATGCCCCAGCAGTCTTCATGGATCTGATGAATAGAGTGTTCTCTCCTTATTTGGATAAGTTTGTCATAGTTTTCATTGATAATATCCTTATTTATTCCAAAACTCGGGGAGAACATGCAGAATATTTGAGGGCTGTGCTGCAGGTGCTGAGAGAGAACGATTATATGGGAAGTTAAGTAAATGTGTCGTTTGGCTGGAAAGTGTTGACTTTCTTGGACATATTATTTCAGGTCAAGGAATAGGAGTGGACCCAAAGAAAGTGGAAGCAGTAGAAAAGTGGCCGACTCCTAAATCAGCAACAAAGGTGAGACAATTCTTGGGCTTAGCTGGATATTATAGAAAGTTTGTGAAAGAGTTTTCGAAGATTGCAAAACCCTTGACACATTTGACCTAGAAAGGGGAGAATTTTGATTGGACAGAAGAGTGTGAGGCAGCTTTTTCAGAACTAAAGCACAGGTTGACAACCGCACCGATTCTTGCTATTCCGGATCAGTTGGGTGGTTTTGTTATACATAGTGATGCATCAGGACAGGGGCTTGGTTGTGTGCTTATACAACATGATAGAGTGGTGGCCTATGCCTCAAGACAACTCAAGTCACATGAGCAGAACTACCCAACTCATGACTTAGAATTGGCGGCTGTTTTATTCGCTCTGAAGATTTGGCGACATTATTTACTGGGGACTCGAGTGGAGATTTTCACAGACCATAAGAGTCTGAAATATATTTTCACCCAAAAAGAATTAAATATGAGACAGAGAAGATGGTTGGAACTCATGGCTGAGTATGATCTTAATCTCCAGTACCATCCAAGACGTGTAAATGTGGTGCCTGATGCGCTAAGTAGGAGACCAACTGCTATGATCCTCACTAAACAGAAGAAGCTAATTAAGGAATGAGAAGATTAACCCTGGAAGTGGTTATACCAGGAACAGTAGCTCATTGTATGGCACTACAACTCCAGTCATCTTTAATAGACAAGATAAAGAAGCTCTGGCAGGTGACAAGCAACTCCGAAAATTCAGGGGTCAGGTGGAAGCTGGATTGAGAACTGGTTTACTTCTTCATGAAGATGGCTCTTTGAGATATGGTGCACGGTTACGTGTGCCTAAGGGAGATGTTAGACAAGAATTATTGGTAGAAGCTCATAACTCTCCGTATAATATTCATCCTAGTGGAACAAAGATGTATCGGGATCTTAAGCAACATTTTTTGTGGCATGGGATGAAAAGAGAAATAGCCAGATTTATATCTAAATGCCTAGTCTGCCAACAAGTAAAAGCAGAGCACCAGAGGACCGCTGGTTTATTGCAACCACTTCCTATTCCTGAATGGAAGTGGGAACATATTACTATAGATTTTGTGACTGCACTGCCAAGAAGTTCAAGAGGTCACAATGCTATTTGGGTAATAGTTGACAGACTAACCAAGAGCGCTCACTTTATCCCTTTTAGAGTGGGGCAGTCTACTGAGATTTTGGCAGAACGATATATGCAGGAGATAGTACGATTGCATAGAGTCCCTGTGAGTATTGTATCAGATCGAGACACAAGATTTTTGTCCCATTTCTGGCAGAGTCTGCAAACTAGTCTGGGAAGCAAGTTGAAATTCAGCACCGCTTACCACCCCCAGACTGATGGACAATCTGAAAGGGTTATACAGATTCTAGAAGACATGCTACGAGCCTGTGTTATGGATTTCAAGGGGTCCTGGGAAGATCACCTACACTTAGTTGAATTTTCTTATAATAACAGTTACCAGGCTAGTATTCAGATGTCACCATTTGAGGCTCTATATGGACAGAAATGTAGATCACCCGTGTGTTGGGACAACATTGGCGAACGGAAACTACTTGGTCCAGAGCTGATTCCTCAGACTGTGGATAAAGTAACTCAGATCAGGAAGCATCTCCAAGCTGCACTAGACCGGCAGCGGAGCTGGGCAGATTCTAAAAGGAGACCCATGGAGTTTTTGATTGGGGATCATGTATTTCTTAAATATCACCTACTCGGGGAGTTATCGGATTTGGAAGTAAAGGGAAGCTGAGTCCAAGATATATTGGGCAATTTGAAGTCGTGAAGCGAATTGGTGTAGTTGCTTATAGGCTGGTGTTGCCTCCATCTTTGGAAGGAGTACATGATGTGTTTCATGTGTCTCAGCTTCGGAAATATGTGCCTGATGAGAAGCACATCCTTGATTATTCAGAATTGATGCTGAGACCGGATTTGACTTATGCAGTTCAACCGGCGGCAATACTTGATCGTAGAGAGAAGGTCCTTAAGAACAAGGTGATTTCTTTAGTTCGAGTAGCTTGGGATCCTAATTCCCCGGGAGATTCCACCTGGGAGCTGGAGGAAGAAGTTCGAGCGAAGTACCCTTACTTGTTCTCTGACTCTCAGGTATCACAGTATAAAGATCTTAATTATTATAACCAGTTGCACTCTAAGTATCTATTTAAATTTCGAGGACGAAATTTTTGTTATTAGGTGGGTAGAAGTGTAGCCCTCAGCCGTAGTTATACGTGTCACCGCAATATACGATGTGAAGTACATAGTGATTTGACCAACCTGAGAGCCAGATTGAACTAGTTTCAGTTTCAACAGGTAAATTTCATCAAAACCCTGCATAAATTCGTCTTTTAACATTTATAACCCTGAAAATTTTAGTTTAACTCCCTGGCTCACTTCAGATCTTATAAACTGGACCCTGAGTCATGCTTCAGACAATAACTTGGTCATTTGACGTCGGAATCGCGCGTTCTTGGTACCGTTAGGATCGGAACTGCAAGAACTACTCATATAAGGTGAGTGTTTATTGTCAGTTTTCTTGTTTCATCAAATAAATCATTCATAGAGTCGTGTTAGCTGACTAGAATATTTGATTACCGATATTATGATTATTCTCGATAAATGGCCTGTATCTTAGGGGTTGAGTAGTATATCGGAGCATGGACTTGGTCTACTGGAATATTCGAGTGTGCATGTTAACATGGAGATAGTTGGGATAACTGCATGTATGTCTATTACTTACTTCTGTCACATGTTACTTTGATACTTCTGGTAGTGATTCCCGTTACACATTATATAGTTGATTACATTATTTATGCCAGCTTTTTGCTTTATACATGCACACTCATCTACATGACGATACTACGTAGGATGTGACGCGTGCTTCCTATGTTTTTGTCACCTGTTCCAGTTAAATCATGTCACCACTTGTCATCCTGAAATGAAATCACTTGGGGATGGTGAGACTGGATGATTGACTAGATCTTATCAGGTGGATGTACTGGATCCATATTGTTAATCTCACTGCAGGGGATGATAGTGCTACCTACCTATTGTATATAGCTCCATGAGCTCCTGTTTCTTGATTCGTGCTCCCCTCCTAGCGGAGGGCCCTTGTCTCAGCAATCAGGAGTCCGTTTAAGGCTGTAATCCCGGGTATGCACGGGATACACCCATCTGATCAGAGCACCTCGATTGTTAAGTCTCATATCACACATGTATACACTTATGGATAAGATAGTGAAAAGTTCCTCTCCTGATATTTTGATTATCGTCATCTTATTACATGTCTTGTTTCAGTCATGTGTATGTATATTTCATGATAGTCTTTATTCTCCTTATCATTTCTTTGTACACTTGCTCGGTCGTATCTGAGACCCTGGGTTTGCTTGCCTAGATATAGAGTCCGTGGTTACACCCTCAGAGGAGGACGCGGAGTACCTAGACGGTTTGGCTGAGCAGCTGTAGGACAGTTCGTGACCTTGTCGTCTCTTTTTGGCTTTCAGTATGTTTCATAGTTGCACAGTTGTTTTCTGTTCTAGTTATTGTATAAATATGCTGATGGGCTCAGATGTACTATGTTTTTTTTTTGGTACTGTATTGGACTGTGTTATGTACTCTTGTTACATATAATATAACATATCTGCAGTTTACTTATATTGTAAGGAGACTTGTACAGGTCTACAGTAGGTTTAACGTGTATACGTAGGGATGTCATACCCAATGTGTACACGTCGCCGATCATGTCACGTATTGTATTTTGGGTAGTGGGGCGTGACATGGTTTGAGTGGTATCAGAGCTAGGTTCGAATTTAACATTGGACGGTTTGCAAAACGCGACCCTAGCCATTCGAATCTAATTCTTACCTGTAGCTTTGTATAAGATATTATACTGCTGACAAGTAACAAGATACATGACATGAGCCCATAAGTCCATAATTAGGAACTGAATTATTTCATCATAGTCCCGACTCTCGAACCCAAAGTTGATTTTTCTCCGAGTTAGTAATGGTTCCCGAACCTATCACTTTTGAACCCAAGTCAACCATTCCACCAAATCACATTCTTTTGTTGGACATAGGTATTGACCATAATGACTTAGTGATGATTTTTCAAGATAAGTCATGTAAAGAGAATAAATTTCATGATAGGATCTTGCATGATCCTATTAATATTGAGGATTGTAAATATGAAAATAGAAAAGAGATCGATAAATGTGAGTTCCGTAAAACACCACATTATCTTGATTGGATAGCAACGGTTGGCCCAATCTGACCATCACTGAAACTTCCACCTTGAGGTAACATTTTCTTTCCCTTTCTTCTTTTTCATGCATTTATGCATTTATTCATACATTTGAGGACAGTGCAAGAGATAAGTGTGGGGAAGGGTTCTGTTCTAGCATAACATAAGTTTAGGTTTTCTTTACATATAAAAAAATTAACATTTTCTTTACTTTATTAAAAACTTTTTAAAAATAGAAACAATCTTTTAACTCATTTTTATAAGAAATTAAGTTAATTTTAAGGAATAAGAGAATCATAATTAGGATTTCTTATACTTAATCAAAATAAGATTATTTGTTTGAATTCTAGGGTTAGGAAGAAAAATTAGAAAAGTAATTTAGTTTTGATTTTTACCTTGATGAAATATGCATACTTTATACACTCACACATTTAGGGTTCAAAAATAAAGATTCATATGTCTTATAAAAAAATAGAGAAATATATATATATATATATATCAAAAATCCTCTGATTAAGCTGGGTATCTGTGTGCCTCATAAAGCATAAGTGTTCACGCCTAAAAATGATCCATAATAAATAAAATCCTTAGTTTCGTGTCATTATTTGCTCGAGTCCTTAAGTCCTTGGGGTGTTTTCTCACCCGGTGCTCTAAGACCATTCGGTTTGGTAGCCACCGACTAAAGGCTCGCTGCATGAGAAGATTAGAAAACCTAACAAAATTAAGGGATAATACCACCAAAAAAAGCATAAGAGTAAGAGTTAAAGAATTTCCAGTCAAAATTTCACTATCACAAAGGTACATATGACTTAGGGTAAAATAATAGACTAGATGAGAAATACATTTTGACTCCTTAACTTAATTGATACAAGTTTTTGAATAGAGACTAAGTTCAAGAATGAATAGTTTGGTATTCCTATGACTTATAGATTGTTTAATCCTTCCAAATATACTTCAAATATTCTCTCTCTTTGAAACTTGCACTTTCGAAAATACTAACACCATATTTTTCTTTCTTTATAGATGTTGTGGGTACAATATACTGAAAACCTTCACGAAACAAAACTCATCCTCTAGGGGTAACCTAGAGATTTAATGGCTTGTTGCAGGTGCTAAGTGTAACCGTGATTCCTACGAAAGTGAGTTAGGATAGGTTAGTTTCATGTTTTTTTTTATTTTGCTTGAGCACGAGCAAAAGATAAGTGTGGGAGTATGATTGTACACGTACATTGCAAATTTAATATCACATGTGTCACATTTCTATATTTATTTTATAATAAAATTTTGCTATTTGATGTACTTTCATGTCTAGTGGCGTACGGAGTAATTAAGGAAGAAAAGAGAGAGATTGACAGATTTATCCTATTAAATCTCAAAAATTCAAAAGAAAGGGGATCGATTCAAATTCAAAAGTTCTAAAAGTCATCTTATCTAAAAACTGGATATGTCGAATAAGATAATACCATCAAATTTCAAGAAAAAAATGGATTGTTTGAAGACCTTATCAGTGTCGCTGAGGATAAAAAGATAGAACATCAAATTAAGAGCACATATTCAAAATTTAAGAAGATAAAATGATAGAGAATGGATCAAAGGACGATTGGCTCCCAGATATTGGCCCTACGGCCAGGGTAATGTGGCGAAACACGGCAAAAGCGGTATTTTCGCAGCATTTTGTTTGAATCTGGGGAGCCCCAACTCCCCCAATCTTCGTACGTCTATCCTTATCCTAATTCTCCTATAAATACCTGCATACCCCGAAGGCAGAGAGGGGACGACTCCAGGGGAGAACTCCACAGAGAGTTATAGGGTTATGATTTTTTTCTTTTCAAATATTCATCATAGTTTTCAATTTGAGAGAAAGAACTGTAAAGAAAAGACGGAGGGCTTGTAATTGATAGTGACAGCTCAATAAAGGTTCTTCTGTTCTATTTAATTTACCTTTTTTTAATTTTTACTTGTTTTAATTACTTTATTTACTTTCATCTGCTTTCTTTATGCCTTCTTTTTAATCATGCCTTATTTATCGCTTGGATTAAGGAAAGTTTCATGACCAAAAAAAGAGGAGGAATTATATTTAGAGTGACACTAAATATAATCTTCCTTAAAAATAGTTATATTGAGAGTGACAGCCAATGGAACTATCCTACTTCTCTTCATCGTTACTCAACTTAATTGGTTACTTGCTTTCCTTTAATTACTCAAAGGTAGGTTCTTTCTTCTTTTGTTTATTTTCTTTCTTTTTAATTTAGTTCCCCTTGTAATCAAAACACCGACACCATCTTCTTCTTCTAATTTAGTTTAATGTTTCCTTTTCTTTTCTTTTAAAATAAAGAAGATCTTTAACCGGTGTAGTAACTTAAGAAGAACGCTAGCACAACGCTTACATCGCTGTCCCTCCCTGTGGACCTGTTAGCCCTTGGTTACACAGTAGTATTTAGGACCTAGCACTATTCTAAACTTTTGTATTTTTCTGTGTGCAGGTTTGGCTCGATCATCTTCCTCCCCGTAATTTTTTCCGATGTAAGTTTCCACATAAAAATCATGGTATCTCCGTCTCTTTTTGGTGTTATGAATTGCTTTACACTTACACTCTAAACCCCCTCTCTCTCGCTTCTGGTATAAATCGACCTTCTGATTGTTCGCAGTAAATAATCTCCACCACAAAAGTTCAAGTTCTATTCACACAAATATTAACAAAATTTTCATTATTTTTTATGAGTCCGCCGTAGTAAACACAAAAACAATTCATTCCACAGCAGAAATCGCCCAAAAGACTCGAACCTAAAACAGAAAGTTCCATTAATTCAACGTTTACTAGTAAAGACACACGGTATGCATCTCCTTCGAACTAAAAATCTAAAATAATTATGTTTTCAAACTTTTCGGATCTTTTTCCGAATTTCCAAACTTTGATCCTCACTGAATTATTCCCGAACACTGAATTTTTGACATTCCAAGGAGCTAATGTTTGGCCGGGCTTGGGGCCCTCACAAGAGAGCAACAGAAATAGAGAAGAAGGGTGAGGGGGTAAAAACAAAACCCAAACAGACAATATATGACAAAATTGCATCTGTGTGACTAGTCCTTCACTCATTATAGCAAAACTACAAGTTTGGAATCTTTCAAGAGAAAGATACAAGACAAGCAGGTTTCCCCCTTCCTTTTCTGCTTGTGGGAGGACTGCATGCAGTGAAATAATTCACTTAAATTAGGATTATTTTTTTTTTTTTAGTGATATTATCTTTACAAATGATGGGAATCAAAATCAATGTCACTTATTTGAGAGAATAAAATCATCTTATCTGTTGCTTTGAGTAAAGATTTTTTTTTTTTTTATATATATCACATTGTGTGCTCATAACATGAAAAAGTAAAAAATTGCTTCTAGTTTTTCATTTTTTTATTCAAAGAAAAATGAAAAACTAGAAGCAATTTTTGAATGGGTCTTAATCATGCAGATACAGGAGTGTCATTCGAATTTTGGTTTATATCCTCGCTTTTCCACAAAAGGTTTTGTAATTTTTTTTTTAAACAAAGGATATCAAGACTATGTTTTCAAGCTACAGCATATTTTTTTTTACCTGTTTGAAAATTAATTAATTAAAATTTTTGTGATCAAGAAATTTACTTGTCATAAGAGCCTGACTTAAGTTTTAGATAGTTTATTCGATCTAAAATAATCAAATTTTATATTGTGTTATATAATTCAACTAGGAAAGGAAAGCTTCTCTTGATGGTAAAACAAGGGAAAGAAAAAAAATAAATAAACCTAGCTTGTTTGGATTGTTGCCGTAAAAACCTTTCAGATTTTTTTTTTTTTAAATTCATTTAATTACAATTATTTTTCAAAGCGTAAATTGAAGAAAGTTGTACTGTCAGAATTTTTTAAAAACCCACCTATTTTATTGAAATAAGAAAAAAAAAAAACCCCCTCTTGCCCTATAAAATATAGTAGAATACTTTTCTAAAAGATCAAAATTTGACAACAAATCTTTTTATTCTATTGAATTTAGGGCGTGTTTGCTTTAGGGCTGTTTGGATTCAAGGAATCCGAGCGAAGTGAGGAAGTGGGGAAGTATAATTGCTCATTTCCCTATCTATCCAAACACCGAAAAAGGAAAATAAGAAAACCCCCTTTTCCCTTTTTCATCTCTCTTTTACACAACCATTTTCTCACTTCCAGAGTGCTACAGTTAATTTTGTGGTCATGTAAATCTCATTTATAATAAGTTATAGTATAAAACAGTTAATTTTTTGGTCATGTAAATCTCACTTGCATTCTAATTACAATCTATTTTTTATTTTTCTTAATTAATTTTTATTTTAATATTATTTTGCGGTCAACTTTGTGGTCAACTTTTCCATTTCCACTTTTCATTACCATCCAAACACCGGAAACGACAAAACATTTTCCAAACCACACTTCCCAACAACCATCCAAACACCAGAAAACTTACTACTCATTTCCCTTTTTCCTAAAGGAAATAAATCTTACTTCCTACTTCCTCACTTCACACCAATTCCTTAAATCCAAACAGACCCTTTGAGAAAAAGGGAGGAAAATGGGCAAGTGGGAAAACCCTTTTCCCACTTTCACTGTTTGTTTCAATGATAAAAGTGCACGTGGGATTTGTAAAACCACCTAAAGGGGGGGTGAATAGGTGATGACTAATCTAATGGTCACTAAATGCGGAATTAAAACTATTATGACCTAAACTAAAACATCTTACACTAAACACCAAGTTTAACACAAGAGTGTTGCCGAATTCCCCGTGAAGGGCTCTGGACAAACTCCTCAAGATTCCTCTAAATAAGAGTTGAGGTGCCGCGTTGGCTCTCTTGGTTGAAAACTAGTGTTAACAAACAATCCCCAAGCATATACAATTAAGCACAATATATATATCAAGCATATAAATGTAAAGACAATATGAGCATGCAAGATATAAACAAGTAAGGGAGAGAGAGAAAGAGTGAGCAATCGCAAACACAAGGGATTTGTTTCGAGGTACGAGCACCCTTGCTCTACATCCCCGCCTTCACACTTGAAGGATTTCCACTAAAAACGATCCCACCGGATCACTCGGTGTCGCAACACCTACAAGCTCTCGGACTCCCTAGTCCGTACACACCGCAAGCCCACAAGCTCGCCGAGGCCGCACCTCAAACACCGAGTTCACACACAAACCCGAAAACACCGCGAACGCACTTGTCCGCCTCTTCAAAGAACAAAGATGAACTTTGGTGATCACAACTCTTGATCACCTAAAATCCTCTCACAACAAATCCCTATAGGTAGATATAGCAATGGATAGCTCAAGTGTTTGTGTGAGAAAACAAGGATTGAAATGGTGGAGGAAAACTCTAGAAAATCACTTTTAAAACACTCTTGGTAAACTCCCCTTTGGTTGAAATATTTGGCTTTAAAACTTGTGGATATAACCACTGAAATGAATGGGAAAAACTAGCCCAAAACTCTTCTTAAAATCTTATCGAAAACAGCCCCCAAATGCCCCAATTTATAGAGCTAGAAAAACTAGCCGTTGGGAGCCAGATGGCCTGACGGTCGACTGCCCGGTCGACCGCCAACGATCAGATTTCTGACCGTTGGGGCAGCGGTCGACCGGCCCGGTCGACTGAACCTCTGAAACAGAGAGCAGACTCTCTGCCGGTCGACCGTCCCGGTCGACCGAGGCTTTCCAGAGAGCAAGGCTCTCTGGACGGTCGACCGTCCCAGTCGATCGGCCCTCCAGTCAGACACCGGCGTGCACGCTGTGCACGTCGATCGACCGAGACGGTTGGCCGACTTCAAGCTACGGTCGACCGTCCCGGTCGACCGGCTGAAGCCAGTTCAGGGATTTTAGGGAAAGAAAACTTGGTCATTTTGGCTCAATTAAAATCCCATAAAATCATGAAAAATCTACAAAAATAGTTTTACCAATATACTTTGATAAACAAACATGCTTGCACAAAATCAAGGCATGTTACAAATAATTTAGACTATTTTTGTAACTTGAAAATTTTGGTCAAAAATAAAAACTGTATTTTTCCAAGATGATTTTTTCAAAACTTCTCCAAATACAAAACAAGATATTTTAAACACTTTTAAAGTATAGTGTGTATGGATATGATCCATTACACAAACATGGTAAAATATCTATGTTTTTGACATTAAGTTCTAAATACGGTTTTGGTTAAAAACATGTAAACTAGAATACCAAAAACCAAACAGGTATTTTTCAAAAAGAAAACTCTTTTGCATTTTTCCAAAATGAAAATTCTTTTATGAAAAACCTATCTATATCAAGAGTGTGTGTGTATATGGTATACTTGAGCAATCCACCAACTATTCTATCCGTTACATTTTATCTAAAAACAAATCTTATAAAAATAAACCTAGACACAAGTCTTGATCATGAAGGTCTTCACTTGAAGTCTTCTCATCTTCTTGACTTGGTCCAAACACGATCCATAGAGCTAGACTCCTCTTGAGTATTTGATGCTCAAGCTCTTGAATCAAACCGTGCTAGCTCCAAAACTTGACTTTAAATCCTTTGTTGAAGCTACACACCTACTAAGATCTTGATCATGAATCTGTAACTAAATAAACACAAGATCATTAGTATTATAACTACATGAGTTGATCATCATCAAAACTACAGTGATAGGCCTTTGGGCCAACAATCTCCCCCTTTTTGATGATGACAAAACTCATGAAGTTATATATGCATGGATTAAAGTAAAGCTTCAAGGAAGCTCCCCCTTAACTCATGCATAACAATAAATAATAAGATATGGCAATGAAGCACATAAACTACCTAAACATATATGCAAATATATGGAGATAAAACATGCCAATCAAGCATAAAACAAATCAAATTCTTTTTCTCCTATTTTCTATACAAAACATATATGCATAAACATAAATACTACTCCCCCTTTATGAATAAAGCAAGGAAAACATGCATATATATACCAAATACTTCTCCCCCTTTTTGTCAATCATCAACAAAGGGGTTAAAGTAAAAACAAAACAAATAAATTTTTCTCCCCCTTTTTGCCATAAACAAAGAGATCAATAAGGGGTGAAATCAAAGCAATCAAATAAAAGGTATATGTGATATACATTCATGAAGAGGAAGACGCTAAGTTACATTCCCTACATATATGCATTACATGAAGAAGGGATGACAAGCCCCAATTTACATAACACATAATCTGTAATGCATAAGAGGAGATGTGAAGCTCCCTCTACACACGTGTATCACATAAAGAAGAGTTGTCAAGCTCCTCAATACAAGATACAGTCAACATGAATCTATATGTAGAAGAGTTAAGCTCCCCTTGCATATAGGCAATACAAAACAAAAATGTTTTTGATTTTTAATTGTTCAAACAAAATTTTGAATTTTTCTCAATAAAACAAATTTTGAGATATCTTAGTAAATTAAAAAAAATTTAAGGTACCACTTGTAATCAAATTTTAAGATACCAATTGTAAAAAAAATCATGTTGATACCAACTATAAATAAACATTACAAATTTTGAATTTTTCAAATAGGCAATACATATTGATACCAATTGTAAATTTATAACAAATTTGAAATAGAAACATATTGATATCAATTGAAAAGCCATGCATAAGCTTTATTAAAGTGTCAATTGAGATACCAATTGAAAATAAAGTTTTAACTTAAGCTTAGCACAAACTTTGTGTTTTAAATATGTAAATCATTGTAAAGCAAGCACACGAAAATCATGTATATGTATGAAAAGAGAATACCAATAGCAATTGATATTATGGAAATAATGAAGCATACATATTTAGAAAACAAAATATGAGTACATACAAAATTATCAATTTAGATACCAATTGAAAAGATCCAATGATACCAATTGAAAATAACAATGTAAATCAAGTATATAACTCATAACCTACCACCCATTATATGCACAAGGTAAAGGATTTTCCAATAAAGCTTACAAGGCATACTCGCCAGCCATCCGCCCATAAATGGTGTAGGAAGGGGTTTTCGAAAATAGGGTTTGAAAACATTTTATAGTGAAAACCACTACCCAATGAAGAATAATTAACTAGTTAAAGACAATTTTTGAAAAACTAGTTAAAGATCCTTCAAAACATGAAATCAAATCATATGTTTTTCATGAATCATACCAAATACACAAGAATTGACACTTAAAACGATAAAGCTCAAAATATGTTCATGAAACTAGGTCATGACAAAACAAAAGAAGTGTGAGTGTTCAATAATTATGTAAATTGCATTTTCCATGAAAATAATCAATAAAGCTCAAAACAAACATCATTTTATTAATCAAAGCAAAATGAAAGTACATTTTTCATATAAAACAAACTTCTAGGTATATGTATGATTTATCCAAAGCTAACAATATGCATACATATCCCAAACATAAAAAGAGTCCATAATGTAAATTGCATGAAGGCAAATGACTCATGGGGAATACATGTATATTTATTAGATTTGAATACAAAATACATATACATGAAGTAAAACACGAAAATTGGCAAAATAAGTGTAAATGAGAGAATCATCAAAACTAGGCTATACATGTGCATTAGTGAGTACAAATGAATAATGAAGTGTAAACATGTATGAATCAAATTGTTTCTCACTACTTGTACAAGTATACATCCAAGTTTTGGTAAACACTACATTTAAACTAGTATTTACCACATGAAGCATAAAAACAATTAAAACATGAACATGCCAAAAATATGATAAATGAACAAAGCATGTACACTAAATTAGGAGTTTGGAGATAGTTACCAAACCAAAGAACTATGCTCTAAGTCTCCAAAACATGGTGGTTGTCCCACCAAACCTCCTTGATAGCGGTGCATCAAATATGTGTCCATCTAGTCTATGTGCATCCACCATCAAGGCACCATTCCTCTCACGTTTTGTGAGAGCCCGCACCTACATCAAAAACACAAGGTAGGAATTTTGGTACCCATTTTCTTTTGGGTCCTTAAGGGTTAGCTTTATAAGGAACCCAAACATTTTTCTTATTAGCAAAATTTAAAGCATTTATCTTATCATAACAAAATTTTGCTAAATGGCCTTTGCAGCCACAATGTGTACATTTGTACACCTTAGGATGTATATGGGTGTGGGTGTGAGCATGACGTGCAACATAAGCATATGCATGATGAGGATGATGTGCATGGACATGTGGAGCTTGTTTCTTTGAAAACAAAGACTCCAATCTAGAATGATTAAATGCACATGTGCTCAAGGTTGAGCTCAAATAATTTATTTTATTTTTCAAATTGTTAATCTCATTTTTATCAATGGTGGCATGAAAAGCATGGTGAGATTGACAATCATTTTTCTTTTTCTTTTGAAAAACATTTTCTTTTTCATTTTAATAATTTTTCTTTTTAAAGAAGTGTTTTCTTGAAAAGCAACTTCCTTTTGTTTTTCCACCAAAACAATTTTATTTTTCAATGAAGTGTTTTCTTCACAAAGATCACTCAATTTAGAAAGTAAGGAAACATTTTCATTTTTCAAACTTTCATTTTCTTTTTCAAAACATGCAACCTTATTTTTGAAAGACTCATTTTCTTTTAACACATTTTCAAAATTATTTTCTAATGAAACTTTTTCATTAAGCATGCAATCAAATTTCTTTTTCAAATTTTTATTATCTTTCTTAAGCATGTCATATTTTTCTAAGAGTTGTTGACAAAAAGATGCAAGTTCATTGTAAGACATATCAACATCCTCTTCTACCTCAGATTCGGTAGTTACCTCAAGGGAGTTATTCTCTTGGACCATGTAGCACTTGTTGGAGACGTCACTTCCAACATCCGAATCGCTCCCCGCATAATATAGATCCTTTTCGCCAAAGGATGTGATGATGTTCCATGCTACAAAAGCCGAATCAATGTTAGAAACCCTAGATAAATAATTATCATTTAGGGTACTCTTCAAAGCATAAAGGGCTTTTGCATTAGCCTCAAAATTCTTACCATTTAAACAATATGAATCATTAGTGATGGCAAGGTAAACATGAATGCCTAGGGCCTTGAGGTACAAGGACATCTTAACCTTCCAAATTTGGATGTTAAGAATGTCAAAAGTGGGTGGTGACATGAAATCCATGGTGTGTGTACAAAAATAGTGATTAGTCTAAAAAGAGGATCTTTAACTCTAGGTTGTAAGACCCAAATACAGAGCACTTGGCTCTGATACCAATTGTAAAATTACCTAGAAGGGGGGTGAATAGGTGATGGCTAATCTAAAGGTCACTAAATGCGGAATTAAAACTATTATGACCTAAACTAAAACATCTTACACTAAACACCGATTTTAACACAAGAGTGTTGCCGAATTTCCCGTGAAGGGCTCTGGACAAACTCCTCAAGATTCCTCTAAATAAGAGTTGAGGTGCCGCGTTGGCTCTCTTGGTTGAATATTAGTGTTAGCAAACAATCCCCAAGCATATACAATTAAGCACAATATGTATATCAAGCATATAAATGTAAAGACAATATGAGCATGCAAGATATAAACAAGTAAGGGAGAGAGAGAAAGAGTGAGCAATCGCAAACACAAGGAATTTGTTTCGAGGTTCGAGCACCCTTGCTCTACATCTCCGCCTTCACACTTGAAGGATTTCCACTAAAAACGATCCCACTGGATCACTCGGTGCCGCAACACCTACAAGCTCTTGGACTCCCTAGTCCGTACACACCGCAAGCCCACAAGCTCGCCGGGGCCGCACCTCAAACGCCGAGTTCACACACGAACCCGAAAACACCGCGAACGCACTTGTCCGCCTCTTCAAAGAACAAAGATGAACTTTGGTGATCACAACTCTTGATCACCTAAAATCCTCTCACAACAAATCCCTATGGGTAGATATAGCAATGGATAGCTCAAGTGTTTTTTGAGAAAACATGGATTGAAATGGTGGAGGAAACTCTAGAAAATCACTTTTAAAACACTCTTGGTAAACTCCCCTTTTGATTGGAAATATTTAGCTCTAAAACTTGTGGATATAACCACTGAAATGAATGGGAAAAACTAGCCCAAAACTCTTCTTAAAATTTTATCGAAAACAGCCCCCAAATGCCCCAATTTATAGAGCTAGAAAAACTAGCCGTTGGGAGCCAGATGGCCTGACGGTCGACCGCCAACGATCAGATTTCTGACCATTGGGGCAGCGGTCGACCGGCCCAGTCGACCGAACCTCTGGAACAGAGAGCAGACACTCTACCGGTCGACCGTCCCGGTCGACCGAGGCTTTCCAGAGAGCAAGGCTCTCTGGACGGTCGACCGTCCCGGTCGACTGGCCCTCCAGCCAGACATTGGCATGCGCGCTGTGCACGTCGGTCGACCGAGACGGTCGGCCGACTTCAAGCTACGGTCGACCGTCCCGGTCGACCGGCTGAAGCCAGTTCAGGGATTTTAGGGAAAGAAAACTTGGTCATTTTGGCTCAATTAAAATCCCATAAAATCATGAAAAAAATAGTTTTACCAATATACTTTGATAAACAAACATGCTTGCACAAAATCAAGGCATGTTACAAATAATTTGGACTATTTTTGTAACTTGAAAATTTTGGTCAAAAACAAAAACTGTATTTTTCCAAGATGATTTTTTCAAAACTTCTCCAAATACAAAAACAAGATATTTTAAATACTTTTAAAGCATAGTGTGTATGGATATGATCCATTACACAAACATGGTGAAATATCTATGTTTTTGACATTAAGTTCTAAATACGATTTTGGTTAAAAGCATGTAAACTAGAATACCAAAAATCAAACCGGTATTTTTCAAAAAGAAAACTCTTTTGCATTTTTCCAAAATGAAAATTCTTTTATGAAAAACCTATCTATATCAAGAGTGTGTGTGTATATGGTATACTTGAGCAATCCACCAACTATTTTATCCTTTACATTTTAACTAAAAACAAATCTTATAAAAATAAACCTAGACACAAGTCTTGATCATGAAGGTCTTCACTTGAAGTCTTCTCATCTTCTTGACTTGGTCCAAACACGATCCATAGAGTTAGACTCCTCTTGAGTACTTGATGTGGTCTTGATGCACAAGCTCTTGAATCAAACCGTGCTAGCTCCAAAACTTGATTTTAAATCCTTTATTGAAGCTACACACCTACTAAGATCTTGATCATGAATCTGTAACTAAATAAACACAAGATCATTAGTACTATAACTACATGAGTTGATCATCATCAAAACTACAGTGATGGGCCTTTGGGCCAACAGGATTTGCATCTACTTGCACTTATTCTTAATTTCACTCCCCACTTTTACATCTATATTTTCCCACTTGAAGGGTGCTGCAATTAATTTTTTAAATATTTGATACTAAAATATTAATATCTATTATTGTGATTAATGTTTCTTTAAAATTAATTTAATTTTAAATATTCTTATAAAATATTTTAATATTTATTAATTTATTAATAATATTTACCGCTTGAAACCCAAAGATGGGCTGCTACCTCCAATTATTTATGAGATTTTTTTTTGAATTTGCTATTGGCTTGTGACCGTTGAGTTCATATATATATATATATATATATATATTATATATATATATATATATAATATATATATATATATATATGAATTGCTCTTTTTGGTTTCCTGAGCGGTAACATTACCGGGAGTGAATGGATCTTGGGCTTTTTCTCAATTCCACTGGCCCATTTCTGCGTTCCAAATGGGTCGTGATGAATTCATTCTGAGCCCAAAATAGTGGGCCAGCCCGCCTTTTCCCACCGGATCTTGGATTTTATGAGTTTTCAAAAGTCTACTTATGGGGCCAAACATGTCCATACACTTTCACATTACAACCAAATACCGTAAAATACAATATACTTTTTCATTTACGCTTTCACATTATAACCAAACATCGTAAAACTTACTTGCACAAATCTCAATTTTTCACTTACACTTTCATATTTCTCATCTTTATTTCCCACAACGCCCCGATCTCGCAAATACGGAGACGTTACGGTGGCGTACATATGCATGACGAGTATACACTCGCGTATGTACGCTAAGCCTCAATACAGGAAATAAACACAGTATACACAATAATTCGAGCATAAATACAAGAATACCTGCAAAAGGGGTCAGTGAGCATAATAGATATGAAAATAAGGATAAATAAGAAAATAAAAATAGGTAATAAAGATTCCTATGAATAATAAAGACAGCGGACCTCCTACTAATATCCCGAGAAATACCAAGAACTACGATACCTCAGATTTTCAATCTGGGCATGCAAACTCAGGGTCGTCAGAAAGCGACCTAGTGAGTGGCAAAATGAAGGAATCTGTAATATATACAATAGTAGTACCGTCACGATAATATATATGATATATGTTTAAATACCAGTGATATAATATAATAATACTAACAACCAGTATATAAATATAATTGTCATATTAGCACTTTAATACTATCAATACCTAACATGTTTTAACAGTGTTACCTCCAGAGATTATCCAATTATATAATCTTTAATACCAATTAACATGTCCGGACTGTGCTACCAAATAATAATATATTCAGTAAATAAATAAAATAATAGGTAAGTCATATTAAGAGATTATGTTAGTATAATCAATAAGAGTTATACTATTTGTATATAATTCTCAATATGCGTAATATGATATAGTATTAGTGATTTTTAATCAAATTAATAGGTTTAAGTAATATATAGCAAGTTTTAATTATTTAATATTCCTTGTTTAACCTAATAGCAACAGTAACATGATAGTGTCGTGATGATATGAAGATGTAAACATGAAATACGCAGAATAATCATACTACAGTGTTGTACTTATACAATAGTAGTGTGTCTACAAAACAGATATGAAACAGAGGATACATGAAATGCAGAGTAAGTGTACATGAATAGTGTGTCTGTGAAGAATGCATGAAGTGTAAAGTATACATGTGATATGGTAGTAGATAAAATGTCAGGAACTATAACAAGTATAAATGAACAATAAAATATATGTTCCGAACAAGAAGTCATATTATTTATATAACAATAACAATCAGTACCGCATGATATTTTAATCAATCTATTCCAGTGTCCCATACTACTGGCAGTTCATACCGTAACCCGTACTCTAGCCGAACCCATCTGAACATGGTATACGGGTATCATTATTTAAATGAGAGAGTGGCCAAAGAACAAGTTCCGATGTCACTATGGTTTATACTATTTTATTATGTTAATTGGAAACTCAATGGTCAGGGAGCTTTAATCGGGTAGGTGTATCCCATGTGTATCTGAAATCACGACCTTACACAGTCCCCTGACTGTTGAGACCGGGACTAGCCCACTAAGTCGAATCAACAAACAGTGGATAATACAGTCGATAGCTAGCACTACCACGTCCCTTGCAGTAAGACCAATATAGATCCATGACAACCACCTGATAAGACCTAGTCAACCGTTAAGTCTCCCCCATTTCTCATGTTATATTTATTATATTTAAACTATAAAGTGTTTTAGGAACAAGAACAATGCATGGTACACATAATACGATAATAAGACATGAGCTTTGTTGATATCATGAAACAAGATAACGGAAAACAAGAGATGTGAGATTTTAGAGATGGGCACGTGGCTTAGACCCATGTGGCACTTAGTTTCATGCATTACATATCAATAGTACTCATGTCTAGTAACAAGAATATTATATCCATATCAGGATTATAAGATACAGTCATGTGTTGTATTCAATAAGCCATGCAAAAGGAATACAGGAACAATCAAGGTATGTATACAGATGAATCTATATAACATCCAGTGTAACACAGAATCCGTGTAACAATTATATAAGTACATGAAATAATAATATTTAGTGTAACATGTGTTTACATGAATTAACAGTATCCAATGTACTAGGTGTCCGTGTAACGATGATACTAGTACATGGAATAATAATGTTCGTGTAACAGTGATACAAATAAATGAAATAACAGTGTCTGTGTCTAGGACAATAGAGTATCCATGTAACAGTGATACACGAACAAGAAATAATAGTATTCCGTGTAACAGTATCTGTGTAACGGTGATAGATAGACATGAAATGACAGTGGCTAGTGTGACAGATATTACAGGAACATGTGTCAGTAGATATATAAACATGATGATTTCATTATTATTGCTATGATCGATATCACAAATGAATTATATATAAGTTTTTATTTCAAACTCTTCACAACTATTTTAATAATTACTAATTTAGTATTTTAGAATGTCTTTATCAATAATCTAATAATTGCTTATTACCAATATAGAACTATTCCATCTGTATTTTATATTAAATCAAGAAATAAAATAAATTATTATTTTATCAATTATATTCAAATAACTAACATGCATCTTCTAATTACAGTGATTTATCGATATTACATTTTATTTAAATACAGTAATCAATTTCATTTAACATGATAAAATATTTGGGACAAATAGCTTAGTTGTTGTTGTTGTTGTTTCATGATAAAAATATAATTTATAAAATAAAAATACTCACATAACTATTATAGGGGTGTAGCTCATATTCCTACGATCCCAACGATTCTAGAATCGTTAAAATCAGACTCCGGATGCTCAAGATATCACTTGAATACTAAAATCATTAAAAGGGGATTAAATATGTAAGAAGAAGGACTAAATTGTAAATATAATAAATTATCAGGGGATTTATATAATTTTGCCTTTAGGATTGGACCAGCTCCCTAAAGGGTTCAAACTCAATTGACTTAAACCCATAGTTGATTAGGGTTCGGATTTGAGGGTGATAACGGTTTCGGGTTTATGGGTTTGAACCCATTAAGAGAGATAAAAGGAGGGAAAGAGAATGAGAGAGAAGGAGGGGAGTGTTGGCCCGAAGGCCATTAGACCGAAGTTTTGATGATAACAAACCATATGTAGTTATGTTTTAACAAGTTTGTTTAAATGAGTTTCAGGTAAAAATCATATGTTGATTGACGGCTCCAACACAAGACTCACACATTTGGAAGCCGTGAAGATTTAGATCCCAGAGCCCAGCACAATAGAAGAGCTCCAGGATCAAACAAGTTGAGAAGACTACACAAGATTTGTATTTTTACATTTTCCATTTTAGTTAGGATTTATAGTCTATTTTGTCAAGACCGAGATGATAGAGGTTGATAACTTTGGGATTGTCTCACACACACATTTGATATTGCTTCATGCTTACAAACAAAATTTTATTACAAAATTTCTTACCAAGTTTCAGAAAAACAAAGTTTGGAAAAATCGTTTTTGGAAAAATAAGTTTTTGGAAAAACCGTTTAGAAAAAGAATTTTTATCAAAATAAAGTTCAAATCATTTGGTGTTGATCTATGATCACACCCTGGTCTTTATAAGCCCTAGAACTCTATTTTGTATATACTCATCTAAAGAATTTTTGTTGGGATCTCCCCCAACGAATCTCTTGGCCCTTTTAACCCAGTTTTCATCCCCTATAAATAGAGGGAGTGTTCTACAGCTAAAATACAAGATTTACAAGATTAAGATCAAAGTTTTCAAAAGTTTAGCTTTTTAGCAAAAAGTTTTTATTGCGCCAAATTTCCAATCCTTTTAGCTTGAAGCCTTTCTCTACTTCTCTTCTAGATTTGTGCACTACACAATCTCAAAAGTTTCATCTCCTCATCTTGGTTGTAGGGTTGTGCAAGTGAGCCATTGTTTGTGGTCAAGTGTTGATCACCTTTTTCTTCATATTGAGAAGTTGTAGAGGTTGCGGCCTCAGGCGAACTAGTGAGCTCCTAGTTGTTGGCCCAATGGCCTTCCACTCTAGTTTTGATGATGATCAACTCATGTAGTTATATTTACTAATATTCTTGTGTTTCTAAGTTTCAGATCATTAGCAGGATATTAGTGTTGGTGATTAGCTTCAACAAGGTGTTTGGAAGCTTATCATGGTGATTCCGGTGCCAAAGCTTAAAGATCATACCTTTGCACTCGGTGGATCGCGTTTGGGAGCAAGTCTACTTGAAGATGGAGATCATCAAGAGAAGACTTAGGTATCCTAGTTTAGTTTAGTGTGTTTTAGATCCATTTGTAAAGCTTAGTTTAGTTGATATGCTCAAGTGCACAAACACACACGTTTTATGTTTTAATGTGTGATTTTATGAATAGTTGGATCAAAACAAGTTTTCATGATTTATATGTATAGTAGATGTTTTCTAGTTATACATACATGCTTAACTTATAGACAAACTTATTTTGACATTCCTATTCATGTTTTGGAAAAATCTAGTTTGATAAAAATACAAGTTTTATTTATGATAAAATTGGCAAGACACAAAAATGAATTGATATGATTGATATATGTCTTGAAATTTTTATCACAAGTTTAGTTGTCAAGTAAAATGATAAACATATTTTTGTAGATTTTTTAGAAGTGTTAAAAGATTTTTTTTACAAATTTTCTATCTCAAAAATCTGCCCAGAAAAACTGTATTTCAGGCAGACCGGTCGACCGGGACAGTCGACCGGCTGCTGTGTCCGGATATGCACAGGCTGTGCATGTCCGTCGGTCGACCGGGTCACGGACCCAGTCGACCGATATAGAGAGTCTGCTCTCTGTATCTTTTCGGTCGACTGGGTCGGTCGACCGATAGAAGGAAACTGTGTTTCCTCCTTGTTGGTCGGTCGACTGGCAGTCGACCGAAGCCCCAACGGTCATATTTTCGACCGTTGGCGGTCGACCGGGCCGGTCGACCGGTGGCTGTCAAAATTGCCACATCAGCCTAACGGCTAGTTTTCTGTTTGGCCTATATAAACTCCATCTCTTTGGGGATTTTGGCCAAGGTTTTTAAGAGAAAAATTTCTGGTTTTCAGCAGAGTTTAAAAGAATTTTAAAAAGAGTTTTAGTGCTTTTAACTTCTCATCTTTATTGATTTGGGTTTTGGAAAAATCAAAGAAATTGGAATTTGGGATTTTTGTATTGGCATTCATTCTCTATCTTTTACAAGAAATTTCCCAAGTGTTTTTCTTTGTTGCTTGTTTTCCAAAACACCTAGTTTCCACACTTGAGCTATCTTCTATCCTAAACTATTAGGATCTTTGTTTTTGTGGAAAAGAAAGAAAAGAGAAAGAAAAGAGAGTTTGTGGTTTTGGAACCACTTGTTGTAAACACCCTTTTATTTGTGAATCCCTCTTCGGTAGAGGTGATCGGGTGATTGGTTTGTGAGCCTCTTAAGGAGAGGCATTTGTTGTGGTTGGCTACGGGCCGTATCCCTCTTCGGTAGAGGTGGATTGTGTGTTGTATTGCCTCGGTGGCATTGTAAGTTGAGAGAGGAGTTAGGGGCTCCTATAGTGGATTAGAAATCCTACACGGTGGTGTAGGCGGGGATGTAGAGCTAGGGGCTCGAATCTCGAAACACATCTTGGTCTTTGCGTTTGATCCAATTTCTCTCAACTCTACTCCTTTTACATTTGTGCAAGCATCATCCATTCATATCATCATATATACTTGCTTGTGTTTTGAGCATTGTTTCATATTGCCTTGCATATATTTCTATTGCAATTCATCTATACTTGCTTGGCTTAATTGTGTGCATTGTATTGCTATATCCTTGATTGCTTGGATAGCTTGCTTGTGTGTGTGTTTCATCATAGCAATTCATTCTTTAATTGTTCGATCATATCCTCAATACAACACGATTGCATTGCGCACCTCTAACCCATTTTAAGGGGAATTGGGAGGCAAGTGTTCAGAACCCTTCACGGGGTATACGGCACTTAGTTGTGTTTTTGAGGGATCGTTGCATCACTCATATTAACTTAAGTTTAAAAAAAAATCATTAGATTAGCAATTACACCTATTCACCCCCCCTCTAGGTGTACTCTCAATTGGTATCAGAGCTAGTGCTCCTGATATTAGGCTTAACATCCTAGGAGAGATCCATTTGCTTGCTAATCTTGTTTGCATAATATTTGTTTGCATACATTTAGTTTGGACCCATGGACTTCATGACCCCACCTAGCTTTGACCCTTCCAACATTGATATTTGGAAGCATAGGATGTCCATGTACTTGAAAACCCTAGGCATACATGCTTATCTTGCCGCTACCAAGAAATGCTATCTTGGTAATGGTGATCATATAGGGGCCAATGCACTAGCCCTTGAGGCTATTAGAAACACTTTGCCTAAAGATTATCTTTTACATGTTTCTAATCTTGATTCCGCTTTTGTAGTGTGGAACAAGTTGACAACCACAACCAACACCTCCGAGCTTCAAGTGCAAATCCAAAAGGAAGAGGAATCTAGTGGAGACTCCAAGTCACAATGCTTCATGGTCCAAGGGAATGACTCCCTTGAGGTACAATCGGAACCCCACTTAGATAGCAATGTTGATTGTTCTAGTTCTTCACATGATGATATTGTTGATCCCCATGCTTTAAATGAAGAACTTTCAATTGTATGTGAAAAGCTAATAGAAAAATATAAGCTTTTGAAAAAGAAAAGTCTAGAAATTGAAAATGAAAATAAGAATTTGCATTCTAGACTTGATAATGTTTTGCAAGAGAAGGTTGAGGTCTATAATGAAAGGGATTCATTGAGATCTCAATTAGACCTTGTTTTAAAAGAAAATGAATTTTTAAAGTCTAAAAATGATCGTGATAATGTGTTGAAAAATAATGATGTTTTGTCATCGAAAATTGATTTTGTTTTAAAAGAAAATGATTCTCTAAAAAGAGAAATTGATTTCATTTCAAAAGAATTAGAAATTTGTTTAAGTAAAAATAATTCTGTGAAAAATGATATGTCTTCTCATGTTTGCCATGCTAGGGTAGTATCACACACTTCACCTATTGCATGCCACACTTCTTCTTTGATTAACAATGAAATATCCATGCTTAAGAAGAGTGTAGATTGTTTGGGCTCCACTTTGAGCCAATGTGTAGAAGGGCATACACGCTTGGAATCTTTGCTTCGAAAGAAACAAGTTCCATCTTTCCATGCACACCCTCCACGGCATACACATACTCCTCACGGACACTATCAACACATGTATGCTCATGTGTACACTTGTACACATTGTGGTCGTAAGGGCCACCTTGCTAAATTTTGTTTTGATAGATTACATGTCAATAATTTAGCAAATAAAAAGAATTTTGTTTGGGTTAGAGAAGGGACTAACCCCCATGGACCCAAAAGACAATGGGTACCAAAGACCACCCCTCCAATTTTTGATGTAGGTGAGGGCTCTCACATGACGTGAGAGTGTTGGCACCTTGGAGTGGATGTGTTCCATGCTTAAAGAATACTTTTTGGATGCATCACTTTCAAGGGAGAAGATTTGGTGGAAAGGACCACCATGTTTTGGAGACAAGAAAAGTTGCCTTCTAAGGCTTTGGTAACAATTCCTAACTCCTTATTATTGTTTACATGTTCATATCATTTGTTTTATAGCATGTCATTGTTTAATGTTCACTATGTTATATCATGTTCATTAGATTAGTGATATACATGCTTAGTTGTTTAGAGACACCCATGCTCAATATAGATTTATATTTGTGTGATCTCACTTTTGATCTAATATGTATATCCTAGATCTAATGCATATGCATATACATATTGATCATATGAACGTTTGTTTCATGTTTTAGTTGTATCATGTTGTTTTATATGTGTTTTTGTGCTTCATGTGGTATATACATGTTTAAATGTAGATTTTATCAAAACTTGCATGTATACATGTACACTTAGTGAGAACAAATTGACTTATATATGTTTTGCCCTTCATGCTCATTTGTACCCACTATGTGCACAAGTATAGGCTAGTTTTGATGATTCCTTTATTTATACTTGTCATACCTATTTTTATGATTCTACTTCATGTATATGTATTTTAAATTCAAACCTAATAAATATACATGTATACCCATGAGTCTTTTGCCTTCAATGCAAATATTTTTAATAGACTCGTTTATGGTTGGGATATGTATGCATATTGTTAGATTTGGATGGATCATACATATACCTAGAAGTTGGTTCACAAAATAAAAGAATTTTGATGAATTTATGTGTTTTGTTTTAACAAAATGATATTCGTGTTTGTCTTGTGCTTAATGATTTGATTACTTGTTTAAGTATTAGTCTTCATTAAGACTAGTTATATACCTATACATATAGTGGGACACAAATAAATCTATATATGATTGGGTTGAATGCTTATTTGTTCCCATTAGTTGTATGAGTATAGTCTAGTTTTGATGATTCATATATTTTAGACTTGTATTCATATTTTTTAATTTATATGAGTTTTAATTTCGTGTATATGTTTATTTTGCCAAAACATTAAGATATACATGTATAATCCTTGAGTCTTTTGCCCTTCATGCAAATCCTTATATATGGACTCAATTGTGTTTAGGATATGTATGTATACTTATTGTGTTGACAATTTATACATATACCTTGAAATGAAATTAGTTAATGAAAATTGGTTTTTCGTGTTTTCATATTTAAGTTTTACTTCATGTATATGTCCATCTAGTTCAAACTAATCCTATACATATACATTCCTTTTTGAGCCACGTGCCTTCATGCATATACTTTGTGGACTCGTTTGTATTTTGGATATGTATGTATACCTTAGTTTATACTAGACATACATATGCCTTGAAGATTAAGTAGTTCTATGATCTTTTGTTTTAGATAAGTATTATTGTTTAAAGGAATTAAAAGAGCTTAATGAAATATTTTTCATAATTGATTTTCACATGTTAGTTATACACTCGTAATTACTACCTTACTCATGTTTTGTTTCTCATGAGTTGTGCTTTATTGATTAGAGTGAATGATTATTATGTGATTTTCATTTCTATGAAAAATAATCTTGTTTTATTCCTTGCTTGAAGGATTTCGTACTAGTTTACAAAACTTTCCATTTTTAACTAGTTCGAATTCTTCTTTGTAATATGAGATATACCATGCTTGTTATTTCAATTGGTATCATTGAACTCTTTCAATTGGTGTCAATTTTGATCTTCTTGTATACTCATATAAGTTTTGTATATGTATGCTTACTCTTTCAAGAATATCAATGTCGATTGGTATCTAATTTTCATACATATATTTTTGTTTATGCTAGTGCTTGAGTTTCAATTGTGTTTAAATTGATTACTTTAAATTGGTATCAAGACTATGCATTATTTTAGTTGGTATTTCATAAAGGGGGAGAAAATTTGATGTTGTCTTTTCAATTGGGATTTGACTCTCACTCCCTTGCTTTATGTTAAAATTGAAACTATATTTTAACATTATTGATCTCAAAAGTTTTCAAATTGGTATCAGGTGTTTAAAAGAACATATTTCTCTTAATGATGTCAAGATGTTTATGTTGAGTATTTTTAATTGGTATTCCAAAATTTTGTTTTTATGAAAGTTTCAATAGTTTTGACTTACATTGCCTATATGTGTATAGATTCATGTTGAGTGTATCCTATATTGAGGAGCTTGACAACTCTTCTTTATGAGATACACGTGTGTAAGGAGAGCTTCACATCTCTTTTTATGCATTACGTATTTTGTGTTATGTGAATTAGGGCGTGTCTTCCTTTCTTCATGTAATTCATATATGTAGGGAAGCTAACTTAACGTCTTCCTCTTCATGAATGTCTATCTCACATACGATTTATTGATCCATGTTGAATTTCTATTGGTATCTAGATGCACTTCATTGACATATTTTTAATTGATATCAATGTTTTGATGTTTAACCCTTTATTGGTTCTTGATTTAGAACAAAAAGGGGGAGAATAATTTGTTTTTATAATTTTACCCCTTTATTGATGATTGACAAAAAGGGGGAGAAGAATTTGGCTTTTGGCTTTTATATGCATGTATTTGTTTTAATAAGTTTTATTAAGAATGTGTTGTTTATGTTATTGGTATCTAGAGCTTAGAGTTTTGTCTTACTTCATTGGTATCTAGAGCTATAACATGTTTATATTGTTTAATATTTTTATTTTATTTATGCACGAGTTAAGGGGGAGCTTCTTTGAAGCTTAACTTTAATCCATGCATATATAACTCCATGAGTTTTGTCATCATCAAAAAGGGGGAGATTGTTGGCCCAATGGCCTTCCACTCTAGTTTTGATGATGATCAACTCATGTAGTTATATTTACTAATATTCTTGTGTTTCTAAGTTTCAGATCATTAGCAGGATATTAGTGTTGGTGATTAGCTTCAACAAGGTGTTTGGAAGCTTATCATGGTGATTCCGGTGCCAAAGCTTAAAGATCATACCTTTGCACTCGGTGGATCGCGTTTGGGAGCAAGTCTACTTGAAGATGGAGATCATCAAGAGAAGACTTAGGTATCCTAGTTTAGTTTAGTGTGTTTTAGATCCATTTGTAAAGCTTAGTTTAGTTGATATGCTCAAGTGCACAAACACACACGTTTTATGTTTTAATGTGTGATTTTATGAATAGTTGGATCAAAACAAGTTTTCATGATTTATATGTATAGTAGATGTTTTCTAGTTATACATACATGCTTAACTTATAGACAAACTTATTTTGACATTCCTATTCATGTTTTGGAAAAATCTAGTTTGATAAAAATACAAGTTTTATTTATGATAAAATTGGCAAGACACAAAAATGAATTGATATGATTGATATATGTCTTGAAATTTTTATCACAAGTTTAGTTGTCAAGTAAAATGATAAAACATATTTTTGTGGATTTTTTAGAAGTGTTAAAAGATTTTTTTTACAAATTTTCTATCTCAAAAATCTGCCCAGAAAAACTGTATTTCAGGCAGACCGGTCGACCGGGACAGTCGACCGGCTGCTGTGTCCGGATATGCACAGGCTGTGCATGTCCGTCGGTCGACCGGGTCACGGACCCAGTCGACCGATATAGAGAGTCTGCTCTCTGTATCTTTTCGGTCGACTGGGTCGGTCGACCGATAGAAGGAAACTGTGTTTCCTCCTTGTTGGTCGGTCGACTGGCAGTCGACCGAAGCCCCAACGGTCATATTTTCGACCGTTGGCGGTCGACCGGGCCGGTCGACCGGTGGCTGTCAAAATTGCCACATCAGCCTAACGGCTAGTTTTCTGTTTGGCCTATATAAACTCCATCTCTTTGGGGATTTTGGCCAAGGTTTTTAAGAGAAAAATTTCTGGTTTTCAGCAGAGTTTAAAAGAATTTTAAAAAGAGTTTTAGTGCTTTTAACTTCTCATCTTTATTGATTTGGGTTTTGGAAAAATCAAAGAAATTGGAATTTGGGATTTTTGTATTGGCATTCATTCTCTATCTTTTACAAGAAATTTCCCAAGTGTTTTTCTTTGTTGCTTGTTTTCCAAAACACCTAGTTTCCACACTTGAGCTATCTTCTATCCTAAACTATTAGGATCTTTGTTTTTGTGGAAAAGAAAGAAAAGAGAAAGAAAAGAGAGTTTGTGGTTTTGGAACCACTTGTTGTAAACACCCTTTTATTTGTGAATCCCTCTTCGGTAGAGGTGATCGGGTGATTGGTTTGTGAGCCTCTTAAGGAGAGGCATTTGTTGTGGTTGGCTACGGGCCGTATCCCTCTTCGGTAGAGGTGGATTGTGTGTTGTATTGCCTCGGTGGCATTGTAAGTTGAGAGAGGAGTTAGGGGCTCCTATAGTGGATTAGAAATCCTACACGGTGGTGTAGGCGGGATGTAGAGCTAGGGGCTCGAACCTCGAAACACATCTTGGTCTTTGCGTTTGATCCAATTTCTCTCAACTCTACTCCTTTTACATTTGTGCAAGCATCATCCATTCATATCATCATATATACTTGCTTGTGTTTTGAGCATTGTTTCATATTGCCTTGCATATATTTCTATTGCAATTCATCTATACTTGCTTGGCTTAATTGTGTGCATTGTATTGCTATATCCTTGATTGCTTGGATAGCTTGCTTGTGTGTGTGTTTCATCATAGCAATTCATTCTTTAATTGTTCGATCATATCCTCAATACAACACGATTGCATTGCGCACCTCTAACCCATTTTAAGGGGAATTGGGAGGCAAGTGTTCAGAACCCTTCACGGGGTATACGGCACTTAGTTGTGTTTTTGAGGGATCGTTGCATCACTCATATTAACTTAAGTTTAAAAAAATCATTAGATTAGCAATTACACCTATTCACCCCCCCTCTAGGTGTACTCTCACTAGTTGGTGTTGTGGCACCGTGAGAGAGGACAAGTGTGTCCAAAGAGTTCTAGTGAGAACTTGTATTGACGATCCGGTGGGATCAAGCATAGTGAAAATCCTTCATCGTGTTGAAGGCGGGGACGTAGAGCAGTGGCTCGAACCTCGAAACATATTCTCGTGTTTGCGATTGTCCACCTATCTCTAAACTCTATCTCTCCTTTACTTGCTCTATTATTTGTATACTCTCTTGCAAGTCTTTTTATTGTTGCTTATTGTTAAATAATTTTTAATCCGCATTATTTGTCACTTAGTATAGCCTTCACCTATTCACCCCCTCTCTAGGTGATTTCAATTGGTATCAGAGCCTAACCCTAGTATTTGGTTTAACAACCTTAGGGAGATCCTCATTATTGGCTATATCTATTTGTTGCATTTATTTGTTATTCACTATACTTGTATTCATGGCATCAGTTGACTTTTCTAGCATCAAGTCCCCACCCAAATTTGATGGGTTGAACTTCCCAATTTGGAAGGTTAAAATGAACCTATTCCTAAAATCCCTAGGAGTTGAGTTGCCAAGTCCATCACTAAAGAATTTATTGAACCTCTCACTGATGAGAAAACATGGTCCGAAGAAACCTCTAAGGACTATGAGGCCAATGCTAGAGCCCAATATGCTCTCACCCAAGCTTTAAATGAAGATGATCTTTCACGCATCATTAACTGCAAATCTGCTTTTGAAGTGTGGAATGTTCTTATTGTTACTCATGAGGGGACGTCGCAAGTCAAGAGATCTAAAATTGACTTGCTCCGTTCTCAATATGAGAATTTCTATATGCTTGATAATGAAGGCATAGATGATATGCTCACCCATTTTATCAAGATTACTAATGCCTATCTTCTTTAGGTGACAACATCGACAATGACCAAAAGATCCGGAAGGTCATTAGAGCTCTTCCCAAGTCTTGGGAAGTCAAGGCAACCACCCTCAAGGAGCTAATGATAGGGAGGAGATGGACTTCTCCAGCTTCATCGACAATCTCAAAACCCATGAGATGGAGATGAAGGTAAGAGAAGAAAGGAAGGCACCGAAGAAGAAAGCCCTTGCTTTCAAGGCCGTTCCATCCACCTATGATGAAGAGGATTCTTCGGAAGACTATGACGAAGACTTTGCCATGCTCATAAGGAAGGTGGGCAAAATGTTCTATAAGAAAGGTAGACAAAGCAACTTCTGAAGAGGGAGACCTCAAGGAAGATTTGAAAAGAAGAGAGAGGAACCGGGTCCATGTTTTCATTGCAAGAAGACGGGACACCTAATTGCCGATTGCCCCTCTCTACAAGCTACTACCTCCAAGAACGGGTAAAAGAAGAAAAAGGCGATGGTGGCCACGTGGGATGACTCGGAGTCGGAATCCGAAGAGGAGATCGACGCCGCTCACATGTGCTTCATGGCATATGGCGATGATGCTTCCAAGGTATGTCTAGAAAACTCTCTAGATGATGAAGACTTAACTATGGATGAACTTGCACATTTTTTTGAAGAATTACAAAGTAGGTATGAAATGTCTCAAGCTCAAAATAAAAAATTGAAAAAGAAAATGATTCTTTAAAAAGTAAATTTGAACTTGTTTTAAAAGAGAAAAATGAATTATCAAATTCTTTTGAGAAAATGAAAAGGATTTTGAAAAATACAAAACATCTTGTAAAGGAAAAATCCCTATTTCTACTTGTAATAAAAATGAATTTTTAGAGATCCAAAAACGTATTGAAGTTTTGGATACAACTTTAAATAAATGTGCTTTTGACATGACTAAATTTGCATCTAGGTTTCCTAAAGGAATATCCCAAGGGAAACAGACTCATCATCATGTTTCAAACTCACACAAGCATGCACACACACAAAAATATGCATTTATGTATGGTAGAATTTATACTTGTGCTCATTGTGGCCGCAAAGGCCATTTAGAAAAGTTTTGTTATGCTAAGCTAAACTTGTTAAATAAAAATGTTTGAGTTCGAGAAAACACTAACCCTATAGGACCCAAAAAGATTTGGGTACCAAAAGACACGCCAAACTTGATTAATGCAGGTGTGTCATCTTCCTCCAAGACTTAGGGGGGATGGTGCCCAGGTGGTGGATGCATCAACGCTCAACGAACACATCGTCGCTTGCATCACTATCGAAGAGGCACCCATTTTGGAGAATACCTATGGTTTGGTAACTTCTCCACATAAAATTTCTTCTTATATGCATAGGATTGCTAGTTGCATTTTTTGAGATAATGTGCCTTAAATATGTAAACTTGCATATCCATTTGTTTGTATCTTTGCCATGATTGAGAATATATTCATATTTCTTTGTCATATGCTATTTGTCCATATATCAAGATTTTGTTATAATGATATTGTCAAATGAAGATTTATTTAACCAAATTAAGCTAATAAATAGAGATGACAATTGCGCGCCTCAACTCTTATCTAGAGGAATGTCGAGAAAAAGTTCAGAACCCTTAACGGGGTATTCGGCTTCAACATCTCTTATTTATCGCTTAATAAAAATATATGGAGATATAAATATGAATAATAATCAATAAAAATGAATATAAATTTTTATTGTGTTTTTCTTGCCAAGTAGTAATTTCAACATTCTTGTTAAGAGAAATATTTGTTTTTGATTAAAAGAAAATTAGATTAACAACCCTATTTTAAAAAAATTTTATTTTCTGTTTTTCAGCCTATACGGTCGACCGGCCGGCCGACCGATATGGCCTGGCATAGGCCCGGTCGACCGACCCAGTCGACCGATATAGCCTGGAATAAGAATTTTGTTTTCTGCCCGTAGCCGGTCGACCGACTGAAACCGAGTTTGCTCTCGGTTTCCACCGGTCGACCGGCCCGGTCGACCGGAAGTCGGGTATACTGTCATTTTACCCGTTTTTATATAAAAACCTAACCCCAAATCTTTCTTTTCTCTCATTCTCACCGCCTCCAACCTCTCTCTTTCCCCAATCTCTCAACCCTAAACCTATTCTAACTCTTTTCCCTCTCTCTATTTCCTCAAAATCATTCACAAAAATTTGGGAAAATTGTCTCAGGCTTCAGATCTCGACCCGAATTTGGAAATCTCACTTGTTTTTCAGGTATAATCTTTCTTTTCCTTAAATCTCTTATTTCTTGTTCCCTCTAGGTAATTTCTTGGTTCTATTATTTAGATCGTGCCTTATTAGTGTCTAATCTTACTTATACATCATCCATGTCTAAAAGAACCCGTTCTGAAAAGGGAAAAACCCCCGAATCATCCACCAACCCCTTTGTTTCACCAAATGCATCACATCAGTACTCCTTAATTTGTGCCAAAAATGTTATATTTGGTAGGACTGTAGTGCTCGGTGATTTTGAGCACCTCAACCTTGCCAATATTTTAAGATCCAGTTCATTAGAAGAATTTGTCACCATTAAGGAAAATGTTTATCCTAAATTGGTGCGCTACTTTTATTCCAATCTTTCATTTTCACATAATCACATCAAATCCAGAGTCTTGGGCAGAGATATAGACATCTCTCTTCAACAATTTGCACGTCTCCTACACCTCTCCTGTGAGGGGGTAGACATTTATAACTTCGATCTACATGATTTTGAGTATCCTGATGGTGAGTCTGCCCAGACCGCATCTACCCTGCTTCATGATGATGACAACCCGGGCTTAGTTAGGAACGAGGAGGTGAAGTATTATACTCTCACCGCCCAGGTCTTGGCTAAGATCGTGTTTTATAATCTCATGCCAAAATCAGGAGAGTATAGTCATGCTAGGGGTTCTGCTCCTCTTATTATCTATTACTTTCTGAAAGGCATTAGAATTAACATCCCTAAGCTCATCATCGACTGCATGCTTTCTGATCATCTTCTAGTCCTAAACGGCACTTGCCGTTTGGGATGCTCATCACCCGTTTATTGAAGCAGTTAAAATTTGATCTGTCCTCTGAACGGTCCTATGAACCGTCAGTAGATATTAACAGCACCCTCCTCAAGAGGATGCGTGCTCGGGAGCATCCTCCTGCTCCTCAGCCGCAGCCTTTCTTTCCTGTTGTTCCTGAATCCTCTTCTGGCTCTTCTACTCCTTTCGACCCCTATCTTGCCTTATCCACTCAGCTTTGGGAGCATCGCCAGGAGATCTCTGCTGAGATGACTGCGCACCGCCAGGAGATTTCAGCTGAGATCGTCGCATCCTATCAGCGGCTGGAACACCGATTGGACAACGACCTCAACTATATATGTGACTTCATGCGCTTCATGCAAACCTGTATCGGAGATATCTACAACAGATTTGATTGATCGGCTCCTACTCCTCAGGGTCATGCTCAGCCTCTTCCTGCTTCCGGCCCTCCGTTCGCCGCATGGGCTCCTCCTCCTACTTCACCTCCGCGACCTGTTTCCCCGGAGGATACTGATTTTCGGCAGTCTTGACCCCTTTTGATGATGTCAAAAAGGGGAAAGATATTTGGGGAGTTAGAGTTATTTCTGTGTTTATTTTCTATGTTATTTTGGATTGTTTTTTTATATGCATGTATTTGGACATATTTTGTGTGTTGGTATGTTATTTGTGGACATGTGGACATGTGTTAGTTTTTGAGGTTGGCATGAACCTACTGTCTTGTATGGATATTTGTGGACATGTGATCATTTTTTTTCAGTATGATATGGCAGTTATATTTCTTATCTCCATGTGGCATATGTGATTAGTTGTATATTGTGTTTATTCTATTATTAACCCAACCATCTATTTTGGAGGATGGAGGTATTTATGGATGGTTAGAAGTAACCATGTATGCATACACTTTTGTATTTCTGTATCTTTGGTATGCATGGATGGTTGGCATATGTGTCATTTTCATATCCTATATATATGCCTATGTTATGCATATGTTAAGGGGGAGCTTCACTTAAAGTCTTCACCTAAAATATTTGTAATAACTCCATATGTTTTGTCATCATTAAAAAGGGGGAGATTGTTGGCCCAAAGGCCATTAGCCCGAAGTTTTGATGATAACAAACCATATTTAGTTATGATTTAACAAGTTTGTTTAAATGAGTTTCAGGTAAAAATCATAGGTTGATTGACGGCTCTACCACAAGACTCACACATTTGAAACCCGTGAAGATTTGGATCCCAGAGCCCAGCATAATAGAAGAGCTCCAGGATCAAACAAGTTGAGAAGACTACACAAGATTTGTATTTTTACATTTTCCATTTTAGTTAGGATTTATAGTCTATTTTGTCAAGACCGAGATGATAGAGGTTGATAACTTTGGGATTGTCACACACACACATTTGATATTGCTTCATGCTTACAAACAAAATTTTATTACAAAATTTCTTATCAAGTTTCGGAAAAACAAAGTTTGGAAAAATCGGATTTGGAAAAACAAGTTTTTGGAAAAACCGTTTAGAAAAAGAATTTTTATCAAAATAAAGTTCAAATCATTTTGGTGTTGATCTATGATCACACCCTGGTCTTTATAAGCCCTAGAACTCTATTTTGTATATACTCATCTAAAGAATTTTTATCAAAATTTAATCTTCAAAAAGTCCTTTCAAAAACCTGACTTTTGGCCTAGTCCGGTCGACCGCACGGTCGACCGCTGGCAGAGCTGAACTGCTCTGTCGGTCGACCGGGTCGGTCGACCGACATGCACCATTGTGCATGTGTGCACATCGGTCGACCGACCGGTCGACCGAAAGCAAGAGCAGTGCTCTCTGTTTTTCTCGGTCGACCGTACCGGTCGACCTACAGAGAGAACTCACTCTCTGTTTAGGACTTCGGTCGACCGGCCCGGTCGACTGCTTTCCCAACGGTCGGAAATCCAACCATTGGCGGTCGACCGGCCCGATCGACCGACAGCAGTCAGAATCTGCTGACAGATTCCAACAGCTATTTTTCTGATTTGATTTTTGTTGGGATCTCCCCCAACGAATCTCTTGGCCCTTTTAACCCAGTTTTCATCCCCTATAAATAGAGGGAGTGTTCTACAACTAAAATATAAGATTTACAAGATTAAGATCAAAATTTTTCAAAAGTTTAGCCTTTTAGCAAAAAGTTTTCATTGAGCCAAATTTTCAATCCTTTTAGCTTGAAGCCTTTCTCTACTTCTCTTCTAGATTTGTGCACTACATATCCCAAAAGTTTCATCTCCTCATCTTGGTTGTAGGGTTGTGCAAGTGAGCCATTATTTGTGGTCAAGTGTTGATCACCTTTTTCTTCATATTGAGAAGTTGTAGAGGTTGCGGCCTCAGGCGAGCTAGTGAGCTCCTAGTTGGTGTTGCGGCACCGTGAGAGATAACAAGTGTGTCCAAAGAGTTCTAGTGAGAACTTGTATTGACGATCCGGTGGGATCAAGCATAGTGGAAATCCTTCATCGTGTTGAAGGCGGGGACGTAGAGCAGTGGCTCGAACCTCGATACATATTCTCGTGTTTGCGATTGTCCACCTATCTCTAAACTCTATCTCTCCTTTACTTGCTCTATTATTTGTATACTCTCTTGCAAGTCTTTTTATTATTGTTGCTTATTGTTAAATAGTTTTTAATCCGCATTATTTGTCACTTAGTATAGTCTTCACCTATTCACCCCCCCTCTAGGTGATTTCAGGGAGGAGCCAGGGGAACGCGACCATGGCTGGCCTGGCCGGCCTGCTGGCGGCAGCGCCACAACCCTACAGCGGCGGCGACTCTACCCGGCCGCCGGCGACAGCTTGCCCAGCCAAAGTGTCGGGGGTGAGAGAGAGAGGTAGAGTAAGAAAGGGGAGAGGGGGAGGGGAGAGAGAGAGAGAGAGAGAGAGAGAGAGAGAGAGAATGAGAGAATGAGGAAGGAACCAGGTGGAGGAGCACGGTTAGCCAGGGGATGGCCGGCGACGAGGGAATGACCAGCGATTGGATAGCAGTACATTAATGATGATGGAGATGATGTTGAATATGAGGATGAAGAAAAAGATGGGGAGGTGATTGTTTGGACGGTGATTGGTGGTGGATTAGGTGGAGATGGTGTTGGTGAGGAGTTGTGGGCGGATGAGATGATGGTGGATGTGGTGATAATGGTGGTAGGATTGGTGGTAGTGAAGTTTGGTGATGAGGTTGAAGATGAAGATGTTGTTGATGGTGATGTTAATTGAAGAGGGTGATAGAATGGGTATCCGGTGGAGGTGGTCGCCGGCGTGGGCTCGCCGGGGGGAGTGGGTGCCGGCTAGATAAGGAGGAGAGAGTTGAGAAAGTGAGATAATGAGAGAGAGGAAGAAGGTCGGTTGAGGAAGACGACGGTGGTAGAAGTCAGCTAGCTTCTTGGAGAAGAAATGAAGAAGATTGGAGAAGAAATAAAGAAAGGGGATTATTTAATATTTTTTTAAATTGGGTAAAATTTAACTAGTTCAAAACGGTTTTCAAAATTCTATAAAACAGAAATATTACACCAAGGACTAATGTGAAATCGGATTTAAGAAATTCAGTATGATCTGCAAGTTAAAAATCCTGAAATGTATCGGCGATACCGGTCGACACCGTTCAATCGGGTTTTCGATTAATTCAAAAAATCTCCAAAAATATGCTAAAGTAGAAAATATGAATTTAAAGAACAATATGAAAGTGAATTCCAGAAACTCTACTCCATTTGTGGATTAAAAATCTTAGAGCCGATTATCGATATCGGTCGACACCGAATTCGGACATCTTCCAAAATAATTTAGAAAAATTTCAGAAAATTTTGAAAATCTAAAATATTGAAAAATAATATCTGGAGCTGAAATTAGTTCAATCTTACTACTAGAAAAGTCAAATCAAATTTGTACGCTATATCGAGCACTGATACGGTGACACGTACATTTAGAACTGGAAGGTTACACACTTGTATCTTTTTCTCCCATTTGTAGGGAACCAGACAAGCCCAAAGGAGAAATATTTGCATCATCTAGGGGGTGTTTGTTTTGAGCCGCAACTCATAAAACTGCAAGTCATAAAACTTTTTTTCATTTTCCGTTATTTGTTTTGCTGCAAAACAACTGGCAAAATGATCATCCTCATTTTCTTACTTGCAATTGCTACAGTTAATTTTTTGGTTATGTAAATCCCATTTTTACATTCACATTTTTTCCACTTGTAACTACTACAGTTAATTTTGCGATCATGTAAATCTCACTTGTAGTACACTTGCAGTCCAAAATGTTACTTGATAATTAATTTATAATTTAATATTATTAATATGATATTTTTAATATTTTAATAGTACTTATTTTTATTTAATAATTTAATTTTTTAATCTTTCATTTTTATTATATTTAATACTTAATATTTTATTACTTTAATTTATTATTGTTATTTATTATTTTATTATTTTATTAATATTTTATATCAAACTTCTTAATAGTTTAATAATATTTTAATATTTTTTCAATATAACAATATTATTTTTAATATAAAATTACTATATATTTAATTTTATTAATTTTATAATATAATAATTACTTTATTAATATTATAATATACTTTATTATTATATTTATATTTTATTATATCTAGTATTATAATTATATTTTATTTTGTTAATTTTATAATTTATAGTATTACACTAAAATTATAGTAAAATTAATATTAAAATAATAATTTAAAATATTTTATAATATTTTAATAATATTTTATAATTTTCTTAAAATTTTATTAATATTTATATTTTACTAGTATTCTTAAAATTTTATTAGTATTCTTTAAATTTTCTTAAAATTTTATAATTATTTGTTTAATTAACATTTTGTTAATATTTTTACTAATTATAGTACTATTTTATTAATATTATTATTATTATAAGTAACATATTAAAATTATTAATTTTTTTCAAATTTATTAATACATTTTAATTTTCAATAGTCGATTTAATTTAATAATATTTTTAATATTTAAATCATTGCTATAGTTAATTTTATGGTCAACTTTTTCACTAACACTTTTATATTACCAATCAAATATCGTAAAATACAATATACTTTTTCACTTATACGTTCATGTTATCAACTAAATACTATAAGATATATATATTTTTTTCTACTATAGTTCACTTTTTTTAATCTCAATTTAAGATTATAAGACTTCCAGCCATTTTCAGCAAAACAAACAAGCCTCTAGGACTGGGAAAGAGAATTTGATTCTTTAGATTGGATAACTTCCAAACGCCCGTATCTTTACAAAACCATTTACATTCCATAGACAAATGAGGGGTAATTTCGTCCAGTGAAATATTTTGAATCATGCTCCTCTGACAGTGTCCCCACGGCAAAAAAACAAAGAAAAGATAACTCCAAAGCTGTAATGTCAAAATGATGCCCGCCCGTAAAATTTGCAGTTACTTTTATTCCCTTTTCACCGTACTTTTCCCTTTATTTACTCCCTCACCCCCCTGCCCCAATTGCGCCCACGCTTCCCCCACTTTCAAAACTCTGGTCTCTCTCTCTCTCTCTCTCTCTCTCGCACACACTTATCCTCTTCTCTTGCAAAAAACCCCTTCGCAAAAATAAAATCCTTAATTTTAATGTATCGCCTCTCGATGGAGGTCTCCGACTACTACTCGAGCACGGACCACTTCATCGTCGAGGACCTCTTCAACTTCTCCAACGACGACCCCGCCCTCGACGCCGCCGACGATAGCGGCGCCTTTGACGCCGTCAACGGGAGCTCGACGAGCTCGTCTGCCGTTACCGTCGGCAACGGTCACGGGTCCTCGGTTTCCGGTTACGGCCAGCATTTCTCCAGTGCTACCGACTTCGGCCAGCCGGTAATTTCTTGTAACTTTTGCAGTAACGACCTCTTGTTTTCTGGTAATTTTGATTTTGGGGAAGGAAAACTGAAAATCTTTTTCTTTGCAATCAAGCAAAGTGAGTAGTGAGGTGATATTTTTTCTTCTTTTGCTTTATTCCTTTTTTTTTTTTTTTTTTTTTTTTGCCTTATTTTGTTAAAAGAATCCTCTGAGCTGTCCAGTGTTCTTTTTGGAGGGGGCATCCGATTGCTAAAAAGTAGAAAATGGAAATTTCAAGAAGTTAATGAAATTGGTGGACTAAATTTGATATAAAATCACTAAATTTTGTCTCAATTACTAAATTTGGCTAAATTTTAGGAAATGCTGAAATTTCAGTTCAAGTACTTAGTATGTTAAACTTAATTACAGCATGCCACCAGCATCTCCAGAGAAATTTCACTTCAATTTCTAAATTGGCTAAATTATTGAAAACTCCTCCAATTTCTGCTGATTTTTTCACTCAAGTCCCTAGTTATTATACCAAATCCTAACTACAGCAGGCCACCTACATGAATACATGTCTAGAAAAATTTAGTTAGCTTAAGATTGATAATTAGTGATATCAAATTTTCAGTTAAATTCTGTATCAAATTTCTTTTAGTTCAATTCTGTATCAAAATTTTCTTGCTTTTTCATTTGTACAGTGTGAGGAAGTAGCAGAATTGGAATGGCTATCCAATTTTGTGGAGGACTGCTTCTCAAACAAAGACTATCACAAGCCTCCCCAATTCTCCAACATGAGCCTCAATTCACAATCCTCAAACAAAACCAGCACACAATCAGCTCAGTTCAACACAGTGAGCAGCAGCACAGTCCCGGCGAAACTCGAAGCAAGAGGTCCAGAGCCAATCCCAGCAACTGGGCATCTCGGCTGCCAATCCTAACCCCAACCCAAACAACCCCAACCTCATCATCGGATTCCGGTCCCAAACCGCAGAGTCCGGTGGTGGTCGAGGCCGATGACCGGGTCCGCAGGTGCCTGCATTGCGGGAGTGACAAGACCCCGCAGTGGAGAATGGGGCCGATGGGGCCCAAGACGCTGTGCAATGCCTGCGGGGTCCGGTACAAGTCGGGCCGGCTCGTGCCAGAGTACCGGCCTGCGACCAGTCCGACGTTTGTGGTGTCAGAGCACTCGAATTCGCACCGGAAGGTCGTGGAGTTGAGAAGGCAGAAGGAGCTGCAGAAACAGCTGCAGCAGCAGCAGCAGCAGCAGATGTTGTTCTGGTCGTAGAGCGAGAGAGAGGCTTGTGATCATTGAGAGTTTTAGCCAGGCTAGCTGCTTTTGCCTGTTCTGCTCCTTTTTGAATATTTTGTAATGGAGCAGGCTAGCTAGTGTTTGAAATTCTTGATCTTTGGGGAGTCTAGCAAGTTTAGATCAGAGATTAGAGGAGTCGCAGAAGCTCGATCGATCCCCTCATGTACTTTTCTGTTGCTTGGTGTTGTTAATCTTGTAGCTGCTTTTGAACATTAATCCAAATAGCAATTATTTTGTTCTTTAAATTGATGTATCTGTCAATTAGAGTCGCGAACAGATATATGAACTTCATCTATGTACTTTTCCAATAACAGTGGATTATGATGGTAACTAGAATTCTGTACTGAGTACCTGCAGCCTCTATTCTAACCTGAAGGGCATCAAAATTCGCAAAAGAAAATACATGAAGGAGTACAAATTCTACATCTTCTCGCTAATGAAACATAATGACTATATTTCATGTTTACATTCGGAAAAAAGAAAACAAGAAATAGAAATAGAAGAAACAAGAGATTATGTATAGAACTTGTGAATGCAAGTGCTACTGCGACGTAAATGATTTGTTGCTGCGCGCACATACGAGCTCCTGAGAGTTTTTTTTCTCGCGGGGACAAACTTCCATGCATATCACTTGCAGTTCAGAGACCTCCAACCTGTGGGCGTGCTGCTCTGTTTCTCAAAATGGCACATAGACAACTGAATCCAGGTTGGTTCATTCGCACAACCACAGTACGCAAACACGCAAAAAAGAAGCACCTGCTGCAAAAAATTCCTGCCATCGTGCCATAGTTGCATGTACTGATATCCATAATCAGTCTGCAATGCATGCAATCAGTCTCTCTCTCTTAGTGATAGTCACCTGTCCTCTCTCAAAGTCACAAAATGATCATTGATTGATTCATTCTTCATGGTTGTCAAACACATGAGAGAGCCCAATCTCTAACAAGAGTTTCCTCCATGGGAACCACTCAGAGCACGAAGCAGTAACAGCTAACAATTAAACTACTGACCCCGATCACATGAGCGAGAGGGAGGGCCTACGACGAGATGAGATCATACAGAAGTTATAATATATTTAATGAATTAAAATAATTTGTTTGTGCTGATTTTTTTGATCAGAGAGCACGACGAGCATGAGCATGTCCTCCCGATCCAAGACACCTGCTGCTGATTCCATAGGACGATGCTTCTCGAGGGAAGTAATCTAATGGCTGCGCTCAGAAACGATCCCCTTTTTTTTTTTTCCCTTTTGGTTGCAATAATGAATCGAAGGATAGAGAGTCGTGACCACATGGGCGTGGATTAATTTTCTTGTTGCATTTATTTATGATTGGATTTTTGGAGCCAGCTTCGCATTGAAGAGAGGAGGATCCTATGCAAGTGCTAAGTAACGGTTCATGAACTCGAGGGGTGGGTAAAATGCAAGGAATAATGTTATCCAAGTCTTTGTGGATCAAAATTGTTGCCACTTTCTTCTTCTTCTTTTTTTTTTTTTTTCTTTTTTTTTTTTTTTTTTTTTTTTTTGCTAACTAAGAGGCACATGAAACCACCCAATGTCACGCGAACACGAGGGCTCAAATCGACGGCTTGTGAGTGAGCAGAGCTCTTACGAATGCAAGACCGACCAGGATACCACTTGCGGGGGATAACTTGTTGTCACGATGAGTATGGGCAAACATTTTCAGGCATCGATACGGCCCGTAAGGGCACACGAAATCAGACCAGTAGATCAAGCCTGCCATAATGCCCACAAGGGCATACAAAATCAGGACCTTAGAGAGACGGGCTTAATTTTGAAAAAAATATTATGTATTTTCACCCAATTTAAAAAAGAATATAAAAAATTCAGAAAATTACAATAAACTGTCATGAATTATAGCTTTTCATGGTAGGTTTGTGAATATTTTTAAGAGTTTCATTTTTGAGAGAAAAATTTTTTAAGGTTTTTTATGAAAGTTATATATGATAGTTTGTAGCGAAATCCCCCTTTATACATAATAAAGTATTGAAAAAAAAACGTTTACAGTGGTTTGAAATATAGAAAATTTTTAAATAAGTATTTAATGAAGATTGCATATTGAAGATATATATATTAAAAAGTATACTTAAATAAGAATTACATTTCAAATATTTTCTATATGACTATTATTTCTTTGTTAAAAAAAAACTTTTCTCTTGCATTTTTTTTAATAAAAAACTTCTACATTAGCTTGAAGAGATTGCACATGCAGACACACACGCACACACGTACATACCCATCTTCATTGTCCCATGTTGGCAACCATATGAGTTGAGCACAGTTCGTCGTCTTCATGGCCAATAAGAAAGTAGATATTTTTAGATGTCAACATGAGAGAGAGAGAGAGAGCACGGGATTGAAACAAGAGGCAGCGAATCATCGATCCATGAACCAACACAAGCTTTTCAATCTTTTTCTCTTACTTCAATTTATGGGAACTAAAGTCAATTGTAATCCGTGATCTCACTGCCCAGATATAAAAATTACTGTCTCTGAATTTTCTTTCTTTCTTTCTTTCATACAGGGAGCTATGGATCGCTGCGGCTGCTTGCTTGAAACGGAGCCCAAAACCCTCAACCAAGGGGAGCTTCACAATGCTCGGGTACGTGAATTTTTGATGAATACTTGCTTAAATGTTGATGCTTAATTCTTCATAACTTGATGTATGATTAATTTAATTTTGCAGGAAGAAGCAATGGTTATAATTCAAAACAAGGCGCCAGTCGAAATCTCAAATATTTTCACCCAGGTAAGCAAACTTCAATTCACGCAGATCTTTGCTATGGATTGGGATCAAAATTTGAAGGTTGTTCAATTTTGCAGGGCATGATATCAGTCGTCTCTACAAAAGGGTTGGATGGAAAGGCATTAGCTCATAAAAGAGAGCATCTCCATGAGCTTGTTCAGGTCAAGGAGACATGGAATGCTCTCCTACAAATTCTGAAGAACATTTATCTACCAATCTATCCAAAATAAAAGAACCCCTCTCATCTCCATTCTGAATTACACCTTCAATTACTCCTACAAGCAAGTGGTAGTGTATTAGATACATGTCAAATACGCGCGTCATACACATGTCTTGTATGTATTTTTTAAAAATTTATCACGTTTTCACGTACTCTTTGTATATTGATGTGGTCGTGTTCGTGTCACGCAACATAACACCTCAGTGCTTTTAATCTTGTGCTTGTCTTTAATTCTAGAAAACGGATACAAATTTTATCACATCACTTCGTTTTAAAGCTTTTTTTGTTTTTTAAGGCTCAGATCATTGCTAACAAGTACAAAATAATTTTTCATATGTAGAGTATTTTGATAAAATTTGTACCAAATCACTTTGTGCGTGTGTGTGTGGGTGGGTGGGTGGTGTGTGTGTGTGGGTGGTTGTTGTTATATATTTTTATATTTGTCATACTAATACCAGCCAATTTAGGACAACATTTGTAGTACAATAAGCATTGGCCAAAC